>CABHPR010132544.1:121499-144829 GCA_902168415.1 Peromyscus melanophrys
TAAATAAATAAATAAATAAATAAATAAATAAATAAATAAATAAATAAAATGGTTCCTAATGATATTCTGCTGTAGCCATAGAATGGTGCCTAGCCCAACTGTCATAAGAGAGGCTTCATCTAGCAACTGATGAGAGAAAATGCAGAGACTCAAGGCCAAACATTGGGCAGAGCAAGGGGAATCCTGTAAAATAGGGGAGGGGTTAAAGGAGAAATAGGTGTTAACACCAGGAGAACAGGGCCCACAGAATCAAATAAGCAGGCTTCATAGGGGTCCAGAGACTGAGGAGACAATCATGGAGCCTGCATGGGTCTGTGCTAGGTCCTCTGCAGAGGCCCCACGAGTGTCTCCTCAGTCTAACAGTTGTATAGCTTCGTGTTCTTGTGGGAATCCTAATAGTGAGAGTGGGGGTGTGTCTCTGACTCTTTCACCTGCTTGTAGGAACATTTTCCTCCTATTGGGTTGCCTTTCTCATGCTTGATATGAGGGTTTGTGCCTAATCTTATTGTATTTTGTTATGCCATGTTTGTTTGATATCCCTAGGAGGCCTGCACTTTTCTGAAAGGAAATGGAGGAGGAGTGGATCTGGGAGATAAGGGAGGTGGAGGGGGGAACTGGGAGGAGTGGAGGAAGGGGAAACTGCTGTCAGGACTTGTAATATATGAGAGCAGAATTTTTAAAAAAGTACCTCACACAAATAGAATCAAAGAATTATCTTAACACCTCAGAAATTTCCTTGCTAGGTATCTAAAACAAGGGAATTAGTTGTTTTTAAAATTGTCCTTAATGAGGAAAAGAACCTTTAGTACATATTCATATATGCATATATGTGCACACAAACAGACACACAAATACAGACACACACACATTTCAGTCTCATAAAGAGATTTTGGCTTTTTAACTATAATGTTAGGCAACATTCAGCTTTTTGGAGTATAAATCATTTTATGGTCCTCCAAAAGTCATTTCTCTCATTACTTTTAAGCTAAAAGTTGTGAATTTGGCAACACATGTTGACTCAATGACTACAGATGAAGAAGTGAGGACTTCTAGTCATTTTTGATAAAGTTGGTTCTGGCAGGCATATAAGCCACACCTTGGTCAAACTCTCCCCTTGATTCCAATATCATCACCTTTGCCTATTTCTTTTTTTACCTTGAGTTTTCAATTTTACTATTTATGCTTAGTCTACTTTTCTATCAGGAATAACTATTTTCCCTATGGTCTTGCTGTGAGAATTTTACAAATATCTTTAAACAAATGTACATAGTAATATTGAATTTGTTATTGCCTTTGTATGGACATTTCTAGATGTCAAATAAACTATGGAAATGCTTTTGGTTTCTTGGAGTATTTATATTTCAAATCTTTGTTAATGGATGTGTATTCTTATATTTAAACCTTTTGGGACTAGTGAGATGGTGAATTGAGACACTTGTCATCAAGTCTGGCGACCTCAGTTTGATCCCTAGAACCCATAACGAAGGAAAGAACAGAGTCTTGCAAACTGTCTATTGATCTACACACACACACACACACACACACACACACACACACACACACACACATGCATTAAATAGAGCAATAAATTAAAACTTAAAATTTGAGACTAAATAGGTAACTGTAAGGTTCACTTTGGCACTAAAACTATATAGCAAAGAGTTAATGAATGCCAGCAATATAAAACATTAGAAACTGAAATCTGTGAAACTAAGTTTTAAGTTTTCATATGTCAAGTATATATATATTTGACATATGAAAATATTATATATATATATATATAAAATGTCTGAAGCAAAATGTTGACAACTTTCTTGGCAGCAAGTCTACTACATGTGTGTACATATCAATACCAGTCTACTCTTTCAAAATCCAAAAGTGGAATTTCCATATAACCATTAGGAAAATAATGGAAATAACTGTCTTTACACATGTTACTCATATTCATATAAGGATTATAGTTGTTTTGAGTTTTCTCTTGTATTAATACATACTTTTCAATTTGGAAGCACTGACAGACTTATAGAATAATATTTTAAATTATAATAGTAATAATCATTATTAAATGTTAAAACACCCTATGTCACTTACTTTGCTGAGGCAGAAAAACAAGTATATGGATGTAGCTGGAGAGTTTTCTCTCCAGGTCCTGCCAAGCCCGGCAGTCCCATAGCCCACTTATAAAATAAACACACCGACTCTTATATTATTTAAACTGCTTGGCCATTAGCTCAGGCCTGTCACTGTCTAGCTCTTACTCTTATATTTAGCCCATTTCTATTAATCTATACTTTGTCACGTGGCTTGTGGCTTACTGGTACCTTACATCTTCCTTGTCTTGGCGGCGGCTCCAGGTAGTTTCCCTCTCTGTCTTCCTGTTCCCTCAATTTTTCTCTCTGTTAGTCCCGCCTATACTTCCTGTCTGGCTACTGGCCAATCAGTGTTTTATTTATATAGAGCGATATCCACAGCATATGGAGAACCTGGAAAATATATAAAGGCCACTTAAAGCTACAAAAGTAAGAGGACATAAAGGAATGCTATCCAGTGTAACTTACAGGATGTGATATTCAGAGCAAAATTTGACAAGGGACAATAGGTTTGCATTGAACCTGAAATATTTCTTTTTGAGTAGGTTACTGCTCGATATAACACTATTTCCATGTATGGGTTTTTGAGCCCTGTAGTCATATAACCTTAGGCAAGAAAGAATCATTTAGTGCATTGAAGTAGGAAAACACCCTTCCAAAAGGTTGAGCAATTCCTTCTCAATGTGAAAACAGCTTAGTTTGTGAATCACCCACAATCTTTTACCACAGTCTTAAAATACAGGAGAGTACTGTGCAATGAACGATTTAACAGTTATTGTTTTTACACTAGTCATGATTTATAAAGTTACCACAAAGTCCAGAATTAATGAATATTGAACTATTACTTGTTAACGGTCTATAGGTTAAGATGCTTGCAAGCCTCTACTCACATTTTCATCAATTGACTCATTCATGGTCTTATTTTATGAGGCATTAAGATACCTGCTTTAGCCGGGCGTTGGTGGCGCACACCTTTAATCCCAGCACTCGGGAGGCAGAGTCAGGCGGATCTCTGTGAGTTCGAGGCCAGCCTGGTCTACAGAGTGAGTTCCAGGACAGGTACCAAAACTACACAGAAAACACTGTCTTGAAAACAAATCAACAAAAAAAGATACCTGTTTTAACATATATTGCTAATTCATTAACATTAAACTCTTGGATTACCACACTAGAACTCATGCCTGAATGAATCTCTTCTAAGACAAGTATTTTCCTGAGGCATATTACATTCTCCTCACACAAGAGATACTAGGCATTATTTTAAATTATGATGTCAATAATAAACATCTACTTCAACAATATGCTTGGGGCCACTAACCAAACTATACACAAATGTCAAAAATATGACACTAAATAGGATATGGAAAAGTAATTCTTTTTACGATAATATTTAAAAAAAATAAGGCAGATGATTATTTTTTTCAACCCTAAATAAGTGTATATACCTGTTGAATCAAATAGTTTGCAACTCGGCATATGTTTATAAATGAATGAAGGCATCATTAAGTATTGATTTTAGAATTGCAAATAAATTTTAATTTTAGGTGATTTTGCAATTATAGAACCTATGCAGTGAAGATTAATTGTAGATATGAATGGTTTCCATAAAGAAAAACTCAGAGAGGATGACTTACTCAGATTTATTGTAATGTAGCTCAAGACGTGAATTTAACATTTCAGATTTGCTAGGACAAGGAAGAAGTAAATTTAGAGTGTCTGAGAGCACCAGAGAACTAAGCACCTGTTATCTATAAATTTCACAAGCTCCTAAGCTGCCTCTAAATTTTGTCTCAATAGCTGTCGGCATTTAAATAATTTATTCCCTGTGTGTGATCTTGTATTGTAAAACAGAATGCCTAATCATTTATTTTCTCAGAGGGCAGTACAATTGTAACTCATTCATTTGAGATTGAAAACTAAGGGCAAACCGGGCGGTGGTGGCGCATGCCTTTAATCCCAGCACTCGGGAGGCAGAGCCAGGAGGATCTCTGTGAGTTCGAGGCCAGCCTGGGCTACCAAGTGAGCTCCAGGAAAGGCGCAAAGCTACACAGAGAAACCCTGTCTCGAAAAAACCAAAAAAAAAAAAAAAAACTAAGGGCATGATTTTCACATTTCATTAATGTCATATTTGACAATTTCACAGTACTTGTCCACCCAGAAGTTTGTATTTCTAGTACTTTCTTATTAAATAGCTAGCACACCAATTGAAAAGAAGAATCCAGAAAAATGGAGCCAGGTGGCAGTGGTGCACGCCTTTAATCCCAGCACTCGGGAGGCAGAGCCAGGCAGATCTCCGTGAGTTCAAGGCCAGCCTGGTCTACAGAGGAAAATCCAGGACAGGCACCAAAACTACAAGGAGAAAACGTGTCTCGAAAAAACCAAAAATGGAAACACCTCTAGTTATCATGATGGACATCTGTAATCCTTCTACTCTGGAGGTAGAGGCAGGAAAGTGGTGAGTTCAAAGCCAGCCTCATCTACATAGCGAGCTTGAGGCCAGCCTGGACTGCTTGAGGCCCTTTCCTTCCAACCACCTTCATCCTCCCACAATGATAAAGAAAAAGCTTTTCTATTTTATCTTACTTTAATATTGCATATAATTGAGTTTTATTTTTTATTTCCTATTTTTTCATTTTTCAGACAAGATCTTGCTAGGTAATCAACAGTGGCCGCTATGATCTTCCTGCCTCCAGCTTCCTAATTGCAAATGCCAAACTACCATTATATATGTATATAGTAAGAAATGAGAACTTAGCAGGTATATATATACAGCTAATAGAAAACACCATTCTACATGCTTTGGTCTTTAACCCATCATGGTTTCATGACAGATACATTTGTATTTTTGTTAGAAATATATTTAACAATTTCTTTGTATTGCCATCATAGAACAAAAATTACTTATCCTAACTGAAACCAGGATATAAGACATCATGAAACATCCATAATAATTTGGAATGTGTAAAGGCTACTACTTTCACTATTGTTTTAGATTAAACATTTAAAAGAGCTGTTAATAAGTAGTGAAATGGATAAAATTCTATTTTACCTTTTTGTGGGTTCACTTTTTATCTATGGTGAATGTATTAATAAGGAAGAAAATGACAAGAAGTAGAGAAATACGAATAATGTGCAAATTGCTTCAAATTATTAATCTAAATTGACCATCTTTAATAATGGGGACTGTACTGACCTTGGATTTTGCTGCATTTTCTACTTAGAATGTAACGATCAGAGATAACTTAGGACTTGCACTCCAGTGCATTTAAAATAGTTTTCAATCTGCCAAGTCATTGCCATTTCCCTGAAAAACTGTGAATGCTGCCAGGCACTATGAAGCCATTCATTTGCACCTTGGCTGTTTGTTGTTGGTCTTTGTATTCTTTATATTTAGTAACTATTTGTTGCTTATCACTAATATGCTAGGTCCTAAAAAGAAATACGACTGTGCCTTATCCTATTTCTCCTTTTCTGTGCATTTCAATTCCTTCAGTTATCAAAGGTTTCTGTAGCTACTCTTATTAAAGATCATTAATCCTCCTTTGCCATTCAAAATGTCACCACAAAAATTCGACTGCACATTGTCTTGTCACAAGTACACACCCAAACCCTCTTACTTATTGCTGGCACTAGAAGTAGAAAAAAATTCAGAATGTTTTTCAACTTCTAATTTATGGTATCAAAGAGCCATGATGACTATAAGGGTCTATTATGAGTAGGAAATATACCCTTTATGCACACTTTCAGCAAATCTTTTGTAGAGGACTCCCTAACAAAATAGCCCACATGACTGCTAATAGGAAAAAATCATGTATTATTCTGGTACATAGAGCAGAGTGCTTTTCTCCCTTTTATGAGCCAAAGGTACATGGAAGGTTACAGAATATTGTTCTGTCAGGTAGCCACTTGTAATTGGAGTTTTCTCCAGGACCTGCCAGCAGCCAGGATGAGGAGCAGGATGTAAAGTAGTGGTAAGTCATGAGCCACGTGGCAAGGTATAGATTAGTAGAAATGGTTTGATTTAAGATATAAGAACAGTTAACAAGAAGCCTGCCATGGCCATACAGTTTGTAAGCAATATAAGTCTCTGTGTGTTTACTTGGTTGTGTCTGAGTGGCTGCGGGACTGGCGGGTGAGAGAGATTTGTCCTGACCGTGGGCCAGGCAGGACTGGAGAAAACTTCAGCTACAGCCACTATACTATTTCATACATAATACTTTACTGACTACAAAATAACACTTGAAATCAAGCAGAATCTATGCTTCATATAATGATTTCAAGAGGGCAATAACAGGAAATAGCTGCCTAGAAACACTCATTCTAAAGAAGGAAAGTCAGAAATAGAAATGACCGTGCACTCATACAATTTTAATTAACTTCTATCATACTGTATTTGTGTCCTTTTTATATTACTTAAGTGTATATGTGATGAGTGATTAATGTGCAAGGTACTGTCTTCCCAATTAGGCTAGTAATATTAGGGAGTAATTCAAAAGTGGACAAATTAATATGAATTTGTTTTACTTTATTTTTTAACAAATTCTCATATTTTAGATGGTGTTTTAAAGGATTAATATAACATTCTGACATGACAAGTAATATATACATCCATAAAATGTTTTTTGGAAATCTTAGTTGATTAAATTTTGTGGACCTTTAAACACATATACTAAAATTTCAAATCTATTATAGCAGAAAAGAAGAGAGTGACTATTATTTCATAAAAAGCTTGCAGGATTCTCTGAATAGCCAATATTTAGACACTTACCCACATATAGGCCCCATTCCTATATTTTTGGCTTTATCATTATATTACTGATAAAATAAGAAAGTAATTATACTAATATTTTATGATCAGATCAGTATTTTAAGATCAGAATTAATCTGGTATTAGTTTAATTCTGATACCAGAACTGTTTGTTATTTTACATTGTCACTTAGAAAATGAAAATTTTCCTGCAGAAGTGTATTTATAGGTTTGTACCTTTCTACATATTTAATCTGGTATGTGTGCTCATATTGTCTTTGTGGGATCTCTCTCTCTCTCTCTCTCTCTCTCTCTCTCTCTCTCTCTCTCTCTGATGTTTAACATGGTTGAGCAGTGAGGTATCACATACTCACAAAGACAAGTATGGTATGTTTTCACTTATATGAGGATAATAGCTATGAACTCAATGAAAACTAAGCTACAATCTATAGAACCACAGAGGGTAGATATAGAGTAAGTGACTAGAGGAAAAAGATCTTAGAAAATGGAAATAGAATAGATATCTTTGAGTAGATAAAGACACTAGAATGTGACGGTCAAATGAGGAGGAAAGGGGAGGGGAGAGGGGATTGTATAAGGGAATTTAGGTAAAGACAAGTAAAAATTAAGGGGCTTTTGAGGGATAGTATGGAAGCTTAATACAGTAGAAGCTTTCAAGAACTATATACATATATGAAGGCACTTTAAATGAAATTTCCAAATAGTGGGGTCCCAACTGGACATCTCTTGTCACCAAATGAAGCTTCCAGTAACAGATTGGGTTACATCGAATTGAATTATTGGTCAAAGGGGCACAATGGGAATCCCCGCACAGCCCAGGATGTTGCCAATACTATAGATGGCTCTCCACAAACTGACAGTTGTCTCCAATTACTGAAAACAACACCTACACAACTCATTAAAAAGAGAGATGTTGAGCCGGGCAGTGGTGGCACACGCCTTTAATCCCAGCACTCGGGAGGCAGAGGCAGGCGGATCTCTGTGAGTTCGAGGCCAGCCTGGGCTACCAAGTGAGCTCCAGGAAAGACACAAAGCTACACAGAGAAAACTTGTCTTGAAAAACCAAAAAAGAAAAAGAAAAAAAGAAAAAACAATAGAGATGTTGAGTCAGTGCCTACATAGAGCCTTCACCACTATGCTCCAGCATCTTTAGTATAAGAAACTACTCTGCATGCTCCCAGAAGAAAAACGTAAACACCAAGCTAGCCACAAACTCTTCATCTGCAATGATGTAGATATGTAAGACCTGTAAGATATGCCAGGACAAGTGAAAGCTTTTGGAGTAACCAAACAATGACTGATTTGGCTTAAGGCCCACTCCATGAGATAGAATCCATGGCCAACACTGCTTGGGTGATCAAAAACCTGAGAATAGACAGCTCGGGCACCTAAGGTAAAACCAAATAATACTGGTCTGAAAAAAGAAAAAATGTAGTGATAGAATGATTCCTAATGATATTCTGCTGTACTCATAGATCAATGCCTTGTTCAGCTCTCATGAGGGAAGCTTCTGTCTGCACCAGGTGGGAACAAATACAAAGACCCATAGCCAGATATTACACAGAACATAGCCGATATTACCTTGGAACATTCTGTCTGTGTCTCCATCAAATACCTCCCCTCAGAGCTCATGGAAACCTGCAGAAGAGGAGGCAGAAAGAATGTATGAGCTAGGGGGACTTCGTGTCTCATTTTTATCTCATTCATTTGCATCTGATTAGTGCAGAATTATGGCTTATGTCTTTAGTTTCTGTCTACATGTTTTTCTAAAATATCTATCCCTGCTATTTGTCCACTTTGCCATTTGGTTGCTTCTTTTTTTTTCTTTGTTCATTTATTTAATTTTATGAGCTATTTATTTCCTATGCCAGCTCCTTTTTCAATAGATAATTTACAAAAATTTTAATCTCAGTATATAATCTCTCTGTCTTTTTATTCTCTCAAGAGTGCCATGAGACTGGCGATGGTGGCGCATGTCTTTAATCCCAGCACTCAGGAGGCAGAGCCAGGTGGATCTCTGTGAGTTCGAGGCCAGCCTGGGCTACCAAGTGAGTTCCAGGAAAAGTGCAAAGCTACACAGAGAAATCCTGTCTCGAAAAACCAAAAAAAAAAAAAAAAAAGAGTGCCACGAGCTATTAAAGTTCCTAATTTTAATTCAGCCTAATTTATTATGATTCCTTTATGTGTGAGGTATGTGTGGTGATATTTTATTTGTGCTCTAATAAATAAAGCTTGCCTGGAGATCAGAAGAAAAAGACAGCCATTATAAGTAAACACAGAAGTCATGCAATGTTACCACACATCTTTAATCCTATTACTTGGGAGGCAGGGATCTGTCTGAATCTATGTGAGTTCAAGGCCACACTGGGAACAGAGTCAGGTGTGGTGGCACATGCCTTAAATTCCAACACTTGTTATCCATGGAGGTTTGGAAGTCTGTACAGACAGACAGGAAGTGACAGAGCTGGGCAGGAAGAGGAAGTGATATAGCTGGACAGAGAGAGCAAATCAGATGGCAGAACAGCAAGGCTTATAGGCGTGGGTAGACAGGAAGTATCTCGCCTTTTGGAAGCTGTGGAGTTGGTGAGGTGAGGTTAGCTGTGGCTTTCCCTATTTCCCTGATCTCTCAGGTTTTCACCCCTATATATGGCTCCATGTTTTTTATTTAATAAGACCATATACAAATTCGTTTACAGGTATGGGTTGTATTTTTCTTTATTTTGTGTTCTGATATGACTGTTCAGTACCATTTGTTGAAAACCTACAAAATGAAAATACTATTCACTATCAACCAAACTATATTTGTGCCTTTCTCAATAAAATGATATAGATAATGTTTCTTTATATTTCTAGTATAAGTGGAATAATGCAACATTTATCTTTTGTCTCTGGTTAATTTTACTTAGCATAAAAATTAATTTGGTACTTCCATATTGTGACAAATCAGAATATTTTATTCTTTTCAAAATGAATGATATTACATTACATATGTTAAAAAGTGTAAAGACCATATATATTGTGATATTATATATGTAGGAAGTAAACTTATAAAGAATATATATTATATATATTATATATATAATATATATATATAATGCAACACAACCGACTCAGGAAAAGAATTGAAATAATTTACATAGATATATACAGGATGAAAAAAATTGTCATGTGATAATGTGTGGGAGCACCTGTAATATTTCATTATTTAAAACAATTTTTGATGTTTTTTATGTTTGTTTATTTATTTGATTTTTTGAGGCAGGGTTTCTCTGTGTAGCCCTGGCTGTCCTGGAACGCATTCTGTAGACCAGGCTGGCCTAAAACTCAGAGATCCCCCTGCCTCTGCCTCCTGAGTGCTGGGATTAAAGGCAAGCACTACCATGCCTGGGTTAAAACAGTTTTTAATAAAAATATCATTTTAAATATATCGTATCCTTCTTCTTAACCAAGTCCGTCCAATTCCTCTCCTTCTCCTTATCCTATTTTAATTTTTTCTCAAATACAAACAAAAATTCAATATAAGAAAACAAAAAAAGCATATATATATATATATACATATATATATATATATACATCCATACAATCTTTATTCATCAAATAATGGAATCATTGTGAATAATGTCTCAATGTCTCAATAAACAAAAAGTTATTATTTGGTCATGTAATTTTATTTTAAATTTCAATAGGAATCTACACACTGTTTTCCATGATGACTGTATCAATATAAAAACCCAACCAGCCGGGCGGTGGTGGCGCATGCCTTTAATCCCAGCACTCGGGAGGCAGAGCCAGGTGAATCTTTGTGAGTTCAAGGCCAGCCTGGGCTACCAAGTGAGTTCCAGGAAAGGCGCAAAGCTACACAGAGAAACCCTGTCTAGAAAAAACCAAAAAAAAACAAAAAAAAAAAAAAACAAAAAACCCAAAGTGTCCACAGCTCCTTTTCTCCAAACAATCACCAACATTTATTATCTCATCATATATGCATGAATTAAGATTTCTTTCTTTATCTCTTATATAATTCATTTTTTTATTTAAATAGAAAAAGACTGTCTCTAAATCACATCAAACTGCAAATGAACATGAATACAAACAACTTCGACAAAGAAGAAAGCTAGACTACCTTATCTGATAGGAGAATTATAAAGCAACAATGTACAAAGTTGCTGAGTCGATTCCCTTCTTTGTGGTTTTTATATTTTTATATTTAAAATAAGTTTGTTAAAAGGAGAACATACAGAGAATTCTTATTTTGTTTTTCAAATTGACAAAATATCTCATATTTGGAGACTCAAAACAGTTGTCATATATGTTTATAGATGTGATTAGATTCAAACCTACACACTTACAAGTTTTAAATTCTTTTTATTATTTCACATTTCCCTCTTCCAGCTTAAAATGAATAGATTTATTATCATCTATTATTCCTTTTTGACATGTTAGCTATAATTATCTTTTCATTATTTTAGTGGTTTCCAGAAAATTGTAATATACACATGTAATATATCACCATTTAATTACAAGTGATATTGTACATATTCTACTCTACTGTTACAAATTTGTTTTCCTACTTGTGACTTCTATATTTTTGTCAAATGTTTTACTTTTGATTATGTTATGCATTTCATAGTACATTGCACGTGCTTCTGTTTAAATAGCATTTTGACTTTTTAAAAATATGTTAAATAATAAAACAATCCATACATAGACCCACCTACATGACACTTTCAGTCTTCATTTCTGTGGTACCTCTGTCTTTCTGCACAAAAGACATTTCACTTTTTTGTAGTCTATATCCACTAGTAATGATTTTTTTCAATATCTTTCCCTCTTGAGATGCCATTATTTCATTTCCACTCTTGAAATACATTTTCTCTGCGTGTATAATTATATGTTGACTTTTCCCCATAATTTAATGACCTTTTCTAATGCTCTTTATTCTCCTTGCTTAGAATAAGAAAAATGTGGTTTGTTGTTCACTGCTTTGAAGACTACCAGTATTTTTTATCATTACAACTATTATCTGACTCTGTGTAGTTTTCATCATTATCCATGAGTCTGAGGTTTATTACACCTATCATAGTTATTAGATATTAGTTGTAATGTGCTGAATTGTATACTTCTGAAATCATGTTTTGAAGCCAAAATGTCTAATACCACAGACTATGGGATTAGTTTTAATGGGGACCAAAGCTTTGACAATGGACTTTAATTCAGTCTCACTGTAGCATTTACAAGAAGAGTAAATTGTGACACATAAAGAAATGCTAGAGAGATGTACGCATACAGAGAAAATTTCATGTGAGAACATAATAAGAAGAGGTCATCTGCAATCCACAAAGAGAGAACTCCTGGAAAAAAAACCCCTGACAACACCTTCATGTCTGATTTTTAGAATCCAGGCATAAAAAATAAATGTCTGCTGTTTATGTAATATAACATTTGCTATTTTGTTATGACAGCCTTAGCAAATGAACTTAATAGTCTTCATTGTATCTGGATAATTTGAAATTATTATGTATTCAAACATTAATCCTTCCCTTCATTTCTTCCCTCTCTTAGAGGCACCTGAATCGTATTTATATTTTTATGGCTTGATATGGCTCTCTAGCTCATAGATACTCAGCTTTTTAAAGTTTTGTTCTTTTCAAGTTTAATCTTGATTCTTTTCATTGTTATATCCTTAACATTACTAATTTTGACCTGAAATTTCTTCTTTGTGATTATTCTTATCAGTATATTTTTTTATTTCAGTCATTCAATATCTTATATATTTTTCCTTGTTTTATTTTTTAATTAATAAGATATAGAATGAAAACTATTTCATGTGTTTTTAACCTAATTCAAATATCTAAATAAGTTTGAGATCAATTTCAAACAATTTGTCTCTGTATGATAAGTTTTATTTGCCGAGTTTTGGCTTGCTTTGTCATTTTTCAATTGGATGTCAAACAGTGTGAGTAATACTTTGTATTGCTGTTGATGCATGCTATTAGATTCCCATGAATATTCTTGAGTTTAGTTCTTCATTGTAGTTAAGTTACTTAGAACCAGTGTTATTCCTTTTGGTTTTATTTTTGAGATTTACTGGATATGATCAAGGTAAAATAGGACATTGTAGATTAGATATAATTATTTTCCTTTACTGAGACAAGATGATTCTTGGTATTCTATTTAGTATTCTATAAGTGAAATGGTATTCTAGTATGAGTGATGGGAATAGTCAATCTCGTAGGTGCTATGTGAGTGTCTGACATCCTTGTCTCTAATCGTTGATAATGCTTCCTTAGAGCAGTAGCTTTTTTGCATGTATGTCTTAATCTGTGTTCTCAGAGAGACGCAAAGAATATCTCCAGTTGTTTATATATACAAACCACTCCTCTCTGTTCTGTGCTGCAAATTCAAGGTACTTTGGTCTTTCATGATCTCGTCAAGTCAATGGACTCTTCCTGGTTCTGTCTACTCTGTAACACAAACTGGAAATTCTTTCCAAGGATTTAGTTGAAACAATTTCATTCATTATAATTTATTTGTGTCCAGAATCATATTCCTCTGCTTACTATGTTCAATGCCTTGAAACTGTTGTTTCATATATTTCATCTTTTTAGTTCTTGAGATGAACAGGTAAATAAAACTAGAAACTGCTTCTCCATCTTAGATGAAGTAGCAGTTCTGATTTATATATAATTTTGTTCCTGATTAAATATAGGATGCTCAAATTCATGTAGGAAATAAGTTTTGAGGGAAGTTAAAATAGCAATATGAATTACAGCACATTATATTTTGTATAACATTGGTATTTTCTTCATTAAAATCAAGGATATTTTCTTATACACATAATTATCTACATAAAGTACATATTTTTGTTCATTTAGATAAACTATATTGAAATGTAAATATTTTGAATAAATAATTTAAAGCAGTTCTTGTATTTCTAAATTTAGTAGCTGCTTTATAAATTAAAGACAGCTTATTAAGAAGTATAGCCTTAGCAGGGCAGTGGTGGCGCACGCCTTTAATCCCAGCACTCAAGAGGCGGAGGCAAGAGGATCTCTGTGAGTTCGAGGCCAGTCTGGGTTACAGAGTGAGTTCCAGGAAAGGCGCAAAACTACACAGAGAAACCCTGCCTCAAAATAAATAAATAAATAAAGAAGTATAGCCTTTTTTTAGATACAGATATGATATCAACTTCAATACTAAGATAGAAACATATCTATTTTTTTGAATTTATTTTATTTTATTTTACAATATAATTCAACTTTACATATCAGCCATAGATTCCCCCGTTCGCCCTTCTCCCACCCTACCCCCTCCCCCCCCGGCCCACCCCCCATTTCCATCTCCTCCAGGGCAAAGACTCCCCCGAGGATTGAGATCAACCTGGTGGACTCAGCCCAGGCAGGTCTAGTCCCCTCCTCCCAAGCTGAGCCAAGGGTCTCTACTAAGCCCCAGGTTTCAAACAGCCAATTCATGCACTGAGCACAGGACCCGGTCCAACTGCCTGGATGCCTCCTAAACAGATCAAGTCAATCAACTGTCTCACACATTCAGAGGGCCTGATCCAGTTGGGGGCCCCTCAGCCATTGGTTCACAGTTCATGTGTTTCCATTCGTTTGGCCACTTGTCCCTGTATTCCATCCATCCCTGGTCCCAACAACTCTTGCTCACATAAACCCTCCTCCTTCTCGCCAATTGGACTCCCGGAGCTCCACCCGGGGCCTGACCGTGGATATCTGCATCTAGTTCCCTCAGTCACTGGATGGGGTTTCTAGCACGACAATTAGGGTGTTTGGCCATCCTATCACCAGGGTAGGTCAGATCGGGCTATTTCTCGACTATTGCCAGCAGTCTATTGTGGGGGCATCTTTGTGGATTTCTGTGGGCCTCTCCAGCACTTTACTTCTTCCTATTTTCATGTGGTCTTCATTTAGCATGAATATTCCTTGTGTTCCCTCTCTGTTCTTGATCCAGTTGGGATCTCCCGCTCCCCCAAGTTCTCTTTCCCTTGCCCCTCACCCCTCATTACCCCCACTCACGTCCAGACTGTTCATGTAGATCTCATCCATTTCTCCGTCACTGGGCAATCCCCGTGTCTTTCTTGGGGTCCTGTTTTCCAGGTAGCCTCCCTGGTGTTGTGAGTAGCCGTCCAGTCATCCTTGTTCCACAACTAGTATTCTCCTATGAGTGGGTACATACCATGTTTGTCTTTCTGAGTCTGGGTTACCTCACTCAGGAGGATTTTTTCTAGATCCCTCCATTTGCCTGCAAACCTCATGATGTCATTGTTTTTCTCTGCTGAGTAGTATTCCATTGTATATATGTACCACAGTTTATTTATCCATTCTTTGGTTGAAGGGCATCTAGGTTGTTTCCAGGTTCTGGCTATTACAAATAATGCTGACATGAACATAGCTGAGCAAGTGCCCTTGTGGTATGATTGAGCATTCCTTGGGTATATGCCCAAGAGTGGTATAGCTGGATCTTGGGGGAGATTGATTCCTAATTTTCTAAGAATGCGCCATATTGATTTCCACAGTGGCTGTACCAGCTTGCATTCCCACCAGCAGTGGAGGAGAGTTCCCCTATCTCCACATCCTCTCCAGCACAAGGTGTCCTCAGTGTTTTTGATCTTAGCCAATCTGACTGGCATAAGGTGGTATCTCAGAGTTGTTTTGATTTGCATTTCCCTAATGATTAGGGATGTTGAGCAATTCCTTAAATGTCTTTCAGCCATTTGTGTTTCCTCTGCTGAGAATTCTCTGTTTAGTTCTATAGCCCATTTCTTAATTGGACTGTTGGGAATTTTGATGTTTAATTTCTTGAGTTCCCTATATATTCTGGATATCAGTCCTCTGTCAGATGCGGGGTTGGTGAAGATCTTTTCCCATTCTGTGGGCTGTCGCTTTGCCTTGTTGACCATATCCTTTGCTCTACAAAAGCTTTTCAGTTTCAAGAGGTCCCATTGATTGATTGTTTGTCTCAGTGTCTGAGCTACTGATGTTATACCTAGGAAGCGATCTCCTATGCCAATGCGTTCAAGACTACTTCCTACTTTCTCTTCTATCAGGTTCAGAGTAGCTGGATTTATGTTGAGGTCTTTGATCCACTTGGCCTTAAGTTTTGTGCATGGTGATAGATATGGATCTATTTGCAGCCTTCTGCACATTGATATCCAGTTATGCCAGCACCATTTGTTGAAGATGCTTTCTTTTTTCCATTGTACGCTTTTGGCTTCTTTGTCAAAAATTATATGTTCATAGGTGTGCGGATTAATGTTAGGGTCTTCAATTCGATTCCATTGGTCCACAAGTCGGTTTTTATGCCAGTACCAAGCTGTTTTTATTACTGTAGCTCTATAGTAGAGCTTGAAGTCAGGGATCGTGATGCCTCCAGAGGTTGTTTTATTGTACAGGATTCTTTTGGCTATCCTGGGTTTTTTGTTTTTCCATATGAAGTTGAGTATTATTCTTTCCAGGTCTGTGAAAAATTGCGTTGGTATTTTGATGGGGATTGCATTGAATCTGTAGATAGCTTTTGGTAAAATTGCCATTTTTACTATGTTAGTCCTGCCTATCCATGAGCATGGGAGATCTTTCAATTTTCTGACATCTTCTTCAATTTCTTTTTTCAAGGACTTGAAGTTCTTGTCATATAGGTCCTTCACTTGCTTGGTTAGTGTTACCCCAAGGTATTTTATGTCATTTGTGGCTATTGTAAATGGTGATGTATCTCTGATTTCCTTCTCAGCCTGTTTGTCAGTTGTATATAGGAGGGCTACTGATTTTTTTTGAGTTGATCTTGTATCCTGTTACGTTGCTGAAGGTGTTTATAAGGTGTATCAGTTCCTAGGTCGAATTTTTGGGGTCACTCAAGTATACTATCATGTCATCTGCAAATAGGGAAAGCTTGACTTCTTCCTTTCCAATTTGTATCCCCTTAATCTCCCTATGTTGTCTTATTGCTCTGGCTAGAACTTCAAGTACTATATTGAATAAGTATGGGGAGAGTGGACAGCCTTGCCTCGTTCCTGATTTTAGTGGAATTGCTTTGAGTTTCTCTCCATTTAATTTGATGTTGGCTGTTGGCTTGCTGTAAATTGCCTTTATTATGTTGAGGTATGTTCCCTGTATTCCTGATCGCTCCAAGACCTTTATCATGAAGGGGTGTTGGATTTTGTCAAATGCCTTTTCTGCATTTAATGAGATGATCATGTGGTTTTTTTTCTTTCAGTTTGTTTATATGGTGTATTACATTGACGGACTTTCGTATGTTGAACCACCCTTGCATCCCTGGGATGAAGCCTACTTGATCATGGTGGATAATTGTTTTGATGTGAGAAACACAACTATATTTTTAAAGATTATACCAACTATGAATCTTTTTTGTGTTTCCAGTGTTGATTACAGCTGAACTTGATATGACTGGGAATTTCCTTTATGCTGCTGTCTGGGATACATTTTTACAGCTGTTTCACCTACAGAAAGAATGAGATTTATCAAAAGTCACTCATGTGAGACCAATTATTTATGTCCACAAAAGACACCTTCTATGTGTCTTAATGATATTGTTTATTTTCTCATCATTATATTATTTACATCGATCACTTAGTCAACAACAACAACAATAATAATAATACACAGTTAATTTAGGTGACAACCTACCTAAAATAGTCTCAATAGGATAGAACAATGGTATGCATCACTCTTAACTGTAAGAACTGGACTTTTAAATGTATCTTGTGATAGCACATAACTTTCCTTTCTAGGTAAATCTCATGCTAAAAGAGATCAGAAATGGGAATTTTCAAATTTGCAGTTGTATTTTCTCTGTCTTTGATTTTTTTACCTTTAAATATATCTCTTTGTTGCAGGATATTTGTTTGCACTGTGTGAAGATGTGTCACTGTGAGTGGTTTAATAAAAAGCTGATTCACCAATAGCTAGGCAGAATGAATAAGCAGGACTTTGGGGGAGAGAGGGGAATGTGAGATGAATCTAGGCATACATGAGATGCCAGTGAGACATGGAGGAACTCTGACATACGGAATGAAGGAGAGGTCAAAAAGCCATATGGCAGAATGTAGATTAATAGAAACAGTTTAATTTAAGTTGTAAGAGCTAGTTGGGAACAAGTCTAAGCTAAAAGCCAAGCTTTCATAATTAATAGTAAGTCTCCATGTTATTGTTTAGGGGCTGTCACCCAAAATAAAATCTGACTACAATTCTTGGCTGGTCCTATTAGCTTCTGATACTGAGGCTGAAAGCACATGGCTTCAACCTCACGAATAAATAGATCTCAGAATCACCCTTAAGTGCTGGGTTCCTGTGTGCTTTCCAATCTGATTTGTTAGGTTCATTCCTGTGCATCTTAGCTGGTAATTATATCCTGGGATACAAAGCTCATGAAGATGAAATTTAGCTATTCATATAATATCTAAATTCCATACCAATTTTCACCCCATGTGTAAAACTAGATATCTTCATGCTCTATCTAGTGTGCAATTTCTAACAATTTATTAAAATTTTAGTTTTTTCCCTTGATTTTTGATATGTTTTCCATCCTGAAAGAGGCCTCAATGAAAGAATCCAAAGGTTGTGCTGTAGTTTAGTGGGAAAATGCTTGAACCATTCAGTTTGATTCCCAGTAAAATATTCTCCTCAATTCTGAGAAGCTCATCTGGTTTTGATTCCTAGAAGCAGGCAAAAAACAACAAATACCAGCCCCATCCTGAGTATTCACTTCCAGGGATTCTTCTCTATATCAGATCTATAATTCATGAGCTTTTTACCTAAAGTAGAATAATTATAGACATAATTGCATTTTGGTATTATGTCTTGGCCTCCCATAAAGATATGCAATACTGTACAGGAAAGAAGAGTGGTTCATGAAGACAAAAATGCAGCCTTTGCTGTGCCCATCCAAATTCAACAAAAATGACACTGTTATTTACCATTAATAATACGAAATACTCTCTACCTAAAACCAGTATTCTCTTTTGGAGCTACTGTAGCATAAACATATGTCAATCAACTTTGTCATACATTTTAGCTATTTTGGACAAAAACAACTTATTGCTACCCTTTCAATGATTTTGACACTTTCAAATATTTACAATGTACCCATAATTTTGTGATTTTTAAATTGCCTCACTCATTGTTGGGCCCTGACCCCCGTTCCTTGGGTAGCTGTTGCCTTGCTTGCTGACCTTGATCAGATGTCCTCCCTATGCAAATTCCCTGCCAGTTTTCTTCCTCCTAAACATCTTACTAGAGGTTCCTTGTTTGTGTATCCTGCATTTTGATGTAAACAGCTAGGATGCAAGTATGTAAAACATCTGCAGCAAACTTCTGCCCTCGGGGTTCTCCCACTGTGCTGTAAGCCTGTATTAAATTCTCTTCCATCCTTCAATAAAGGGCATTCTACTGAGACAAATGACCCACTGTCTTGTCTCTGTTTTATTTCTCAGGCCCTCGCCCAGACATGGTGAAAGGGTAGTAGCATTGGCGCTACAATTCATCTTGACTTTACAGGAATGGTTTGTTATGCAGTTACACTAAGAAATACAGCACAGGAAGTGTTTATACAGTCATTAACAGTTATGCCAAAATTATCATCTATGAATCATAGATAGGAACATATCTCATTATCTGTTCAGCTATGATATTTCCCCATCAACCATGAAATGAAAATTAAGAATATTCACTTAAGGAATAGCATCAGACTGCTTAAGTTGACATCCTAAAAAGTCTGTTTCACTATAGTACCAAAGCAATTACCATAGCAAAATATTATATACCATTTATGTACCACTCATTATATGTGAAACATTGTTCAGTGGACTTAAAATGTAGTTAACATAGTTAATCCAACTGTCTTCTAAATGTTATTTGTATATTGCACATAATAATACAAAGAAGAAAACTGATGATGATGGATTATGCCACAGAATGCAAAATAGATGCTGAGTTAGGCTTCAAATTCAGATCTACATGTGCTTCATATTGGCTGAAAATTTTTGCACATTGCCAACATAACAATATTTTATTCAAATTAGTTGTAGTGATGAAAAAACAAAATTTCATGTTTCAGTGGTTCTTGAGGTTAATGTTTTTAGGTGAGTATTATCAATGTGGGTAAATAGTGTTACTAATTCAAGAAATGTAGATGTAATTTTTAAGCTTATATTAATTAGTTGTACAAGTAATATATATCTATGGGATGACTAGTAATACCATTTTGAGATAGTAGGAAAGGGTTCAGTGAAAAATACTTTACTTAAAATATAATGCCAAAGTTTAATTAAGCTTTAATTTTATACTTTAAAATGAATATGGAGATAGAATCTCACACTGCATGTAAGGCTGAGCTGAAGCATTTTGTGCAGCCAATCCATGGGGTGCTTAAGCTTGTGGCAATCCTACCTCAACCTCTCAAGTACTGAGAATTCAAATGTGCACCACCACTCATGCATATGATTTTTTAAATGCTAACTTTCCAAATGATTATTTGAATGATTTCATCATTTTCTTGGCATTTCACAGCACACATGGCTATAAACAAGGGTTTGGGTGAGAGAAACAAGATGCTTCTATATAACCAAGTTCTGCATATGAGAGAAATAATGTCTGGCTAAAGATTCCCTAAAACTCCTTCATCTGTAAGCATGTCTACATAGTCTTTTGAGTGTCTAGAGGTAGATAATACAAAGAACATACTGCTATTTGGTGAGCAGAAAGCTACTGCAGGCAAAGGTTAGGAGAAGTGACATTTTCCCAGTAATGTTGTCTGCTAATAAAAAGCAGCTATGTAGGACTTGCCTTTAGAAAATACGCTGAAAGCAGCAACTTTCGCCACAGCCTAACACCTTCCACATACTTAGTTAGGATTCTCAGTCACATCAGCCTAAAGCAGAAAATGAAAGGAGCCTGGTGTGAAAGAAGTTGGCTATCCTATTATACATAATCCCTGCAGCTATTCATTCCTTAACTCACACCATTTATAGAGATTTTGTTCAACAAGAAGAACAAGAAATAACTTAAACCTCATTTAATTTTGAGAGAAGAACTCATATCCATATTAAAACTAAGAAATTGTAAACATCATTTTTCACAAACTATGGCTTAGAACAGAGTGTGTATGGTGTTAAAATAAGTTTGTTATTAGCTCCTGGAGAGTAAAACAGCAGTATTTGTGGATTTTACAGACATTTCATGACAGGCCCACACTACTCTGTTATTTCACTTAGAAAGCTACTATTTGTAATGATTGTTCTTTCAACAGAAAATGTTTGTGCATCAGTAACTATTTAATAGCACCCCCCCAAAAAACTATATAGTATAACTCACCCAGCCATCAGATTGGAGTTTAGTAGTGTCCCTGCACTATTCTAAGATGTGGTGTTTCCGAACAGATATAAAAAGTGAAAATAAGAACCTCTGTGAGTTTATTTGGGCAAAAGGATATCCATAATGTTAAAACTTCAAGCTTCTAAAGACATAATATATGGGAAAATAAAAATTGTATTAAGAGAAAATGAGAATGAACTGAGTTCTTGAATGAGGGAACATAAAATAAAATGCACAAATTAAAGTGTCTTTAATAAATAAATAATTAATTTGTTTATGATAAACTTCCAATCTAAACAAGGCTGTTATTGAGCAGAATATCAGTGCCACATTAGTGTGACTCATTGTAGCTTAAGGTTTAGCATAAGTCTCTCTCTCTGTCTTTCTCTGTGTCTGTCTCTCTCTATGTCTCTCTCTCTCTCTCTCTCTCTCTCTCTCTCTCTCTCTCTCTCTCTCTCTCTCTCTTTCTTTGGGCCCACTCCAAAATAGCTTAATTCCAGTGGTAAGCAGATAAACGGTTAACATCTATCTGTTTCTATGAAAAAGAAGAGAAAACATAACTCAATTTGCATCACTTACTGATCTTCATGTCACAGTGGTTGTACTCAAACTACTAACACACTATCACAGTAATCAAAAGTGGAGAGTCATGTGAACAGTTGAGCTCATATAAGTTAATATGATATAAGATCAATGCACTATGGCTCGTTCTTTTTTTTAAAATTTTTTTTCTTAACATTTATTTTATTATATATACAGTGTTCTGTCTGCATGTATGCCTGCAGGCCAGAAGATGGCACCAGATCTCATTATAGATGGTTGTGAGCCACCGTGTGGTTGCTGGGAATTGAATTTAGGACCTCTGGAAGAGCAGCCAGTGATCTTAACCTCTGAGCCATCTCTCCAGCCTGGCTGGTTCTTTTTAAGTGGAAGTGATAGGGGATGGTATGTAGGAAGAAAGAATCAAAGGGCTCTTTTCTACTCTTCAGCTTGCCATGTACCACTTAAGATGTGAATATCTAAGTCATCTTTGTCTCAAACAAATGGTATACTTGATAGTAACACCTTGGTAGATATAATTTAAAAACTTACCATTAATGCAGATTTCCAGCACTATAGTAGGAATTCCCCAAACGCTATGTAACTCTGTTTCAAGTGCCCACTTTTCATTGCAAGATTAAAAATAAACAAGCACTAGCCTTTTGGTTACTGATGAAGATCCACAGGCTGCTTGTTACTACTGCAAGGATAAAGATTAACCAGTATCAGGGACTTCAAACAGTCCACAGAACTAAAAGGTAAATTACTGACAATAAATACACCTTCCTGGCCCAAAGCTAATTCACTCAATGATAAACTGTAGCCAATGCTGTTAGCTACTCCTGTCTGACCACAAACATAAATGGTAAACTGGAAAAAGCTATTATTCCTTCTTAACTTAGACACAATCTTATTTTTATGCTCTATAGAGCAATTCTCAGATAACTACAAGCTTTAAGTAAATAATATTAAAGTTAAATATTTTCTTCTTATTTTCTCTGAAAGAACAGTGCTTTATGCTCAAGGCCCATGGGAAGAAGACAGTTTTGTCTAAAACTAAAAGAGACAAAGGCCCTATATACCTGATGCTTTCTCTTGTTCTTTTTGATCACCTTGTTATCAAGTGTATCTGTTTACTTATACTCTGTTACAATTAGAAAGCTCTCTCTTTACACTCTTCCTATCTTCCTCTTGTAGAAGGTTCCAAAACTTTTAAGTTAGGTACAAAGTTGGGTTCTATCTCTACCTCCATCAAAGTCATCCTAAAGTTCCCTCTGCATTTATTTATTATAATTTTTATTATTTGATTTTATGCATTTGGTTGTTTTGCCTGTATGTATGTCTGTGCACTACATATTTGTCTTGTTTCTACAGAAACCAGAAAACAGTGCCAGATACACTGGAACTAGACTTATAGACATTTGTGAGCCAACATATTGGTACTGGGAATGGAATCCTGGTCCTCTGCAAAAGCAGCAAGTACACTTAACCACTGAGCCATCTCTGCAGCCCCTGTTGGTATTTTTGTTGTTGTTAGTAGTAGTAGTAGTAGTAGTAGTAGTAGTAGTAGTAGTAGTAGTAGTAGTAGTA
>CABHPR010132544.1:144839-157274 GCA_902168415.1 Peromyscus melanophrys
TAGTAGTAGTAGTAGTAGTAGTAGTAGTAGTAGTAGTAGTAGTAGTATATCCACAACACCAAGGACTGCCAAAGGAACTCTATGACCCTGGTAACAAACGTATCAAAAGGACATAGACAGAACACAGTCCTGTTAATGATAACATGAATCCCATGAGACTGGAATAAGGCTTTTTGATGATGCCTTCACTGAAGCCTCCATGATTTCTGGTTTGAAATACTGCAGTAATATTCTAACTCATTTGTTTCCAGTATTTCCCAATACTATTTTATCCTCTACTCTGTAGATGCTAGTGATAATTCTCAGGTCTAGTTTTGTGCATTTTTTCTCATCCCTTGTAATTCTTCAGATCCAATAAGATTAAATTCAGGGAAGAGCTAGCAGTCATATTCATATTTGAGTCATATTCCTTCTTGAAAATCAATTCAAATGTTTCTAAAGTAAAAGTTTGTAGATTAACTGCATGAGAGGCATTTAAAAAGACAATTCTATATTCTTTCTACACAACTAATAAATTATTTTATTATACTCTATAGTCAATGATTGGAAATCAGTGTTGTCAGGGTTACTTAGATGAATTTATTGGAATAAATTTAGGATATCTGCAAAGAATGTATGTCAAGTACAATAAATAAATTTGGAAACTCTTTGAAATGTAATTTTTGTTTCATTATATGACTGTTTTAATCCTAGTTAGTTAATTTGTTACTGGGGTAGTGTTAAGTAAATTTATCAGATTCCACCACTATGTGCCTTCTTATTTATGACATGTGGATGATATTTATTTTATATTGTTAGTGGGATGATAATATATGACCATAACAATATCTCAATATTTGTTTATTTGCTTTTTTCTCAGATCACTTTATCCTTTGACCCAGTCATATATTCCCAGTCTTTTCAGTTATTCTGCCACAGAATTCTGCCACTTTCAATCCTTTTCCTTTTACAAGATAAAAAACTCAATTGTGTACAGAGTCCAGAAACAACATAATGAGTGAATTCAAATGACCATCTCTGCCTGAATATTGTCAATTATTCTCTATTATAAATGGGAACATGAAAAGATTAAAAAGATTTAAAAGATTTTTAAAAATATTTAATTAAAATCTAATTACATCACTTACCCTTACACTTTCCTCCCTCTACCCCTCCCATGTACCATCTCTCCAATCATTTGTGGTCCCCCGTTCCCTTTAAAATTAATTTATAGCCTCTTTCAAGCAACACTAAATGGACTCAGTAGGTTGTATTTATATAATTAATATTTTTAGGTAAATGGCTCAAATAATTTTGTGAATAGATTTTAATAAATAATAGATTTCTAAAAAGGAACCTCGGAGTTATCTCTGAGCTGAGTTGAATCCCTTAGGCATCTAGTATATGACTATGTGCACCAATGTTTCTCAGATGCTATGTCTGTCCATATGGTTCCATTATAACAAGTTATGACTTAATTTTCTTTTGTAATTGCCAGATAGAAATTATTATTATCAATGTTGTGAACATTTTAAAATATGCCTTAGTTCTTTTCATGTCATTATTTCTTGCATAATAATTTTAATTAGAATGTTAAAATATTATTGGGATTACTTGCTAAAGACTAAGAAAAAGTGGAAAATTCCTTTACTACTTATCTTGCAAATCATAAATGAATATTGGTTTAATGATTTAAGAATATTAAATAAGAAATTTTTAGGATATCTGCAAAGAATGTATGTCAAGTACAATAAAACATCAAAGAATAGATTCATTCTTCTACAGCCACTAAAAATGAACAAAAACATGGAAAAGTAGTGACACATAATACATAAGACATCAGGTAACCACTTCAATGGTCTCTATTGATTTAGTGAATCCTATAATTCTTCTAGTTCATTACTTTGAGAAAGATTAGAATCTTCATACCAGAGAGGCAAAACACAGACATAACCCACCAGATGCTCAGATTAGAAGCAATAGTGTGAGTACATGAAAGTGAAGGAAATTAATATTTGCAAAACAGAATAATGAAAAGGATAGAGATAAAAAGATTGTCAGAAAAAAATAGCATTCCCCACAAAGTCAAGCATTGTGCCTACTTCTATCAAGCAATATAGAAAAAACTTGCAATTCATGATAAAAAATAATTACAATATTAAGAGGAGACTTTCCTGGTATTGAAACACACATTACCTCACAGTAAGCATATGCAATTATATTCTTTTCTAATTGAGATTAGTAATAAGATTCAAAAGAAGAAAAATGTGCCTTACCAGTTTAATCTATCTCAGACTATTTGTAGGAACATACTTATATGAGGGGCTAGACTAATCCTGACAAGCAGACAGATAAGGAAAGGGGCCACAAAGAGATAAATTAATGTGACAACTTTCAGGTTTGTTCCCACCATATTAATATGAGACAAAGGCCTGGGTGGCTTTTTCTTCCAAAAGTAGAGTCTCTATTGCAGCTGAATGATGAATCTGGTCAGATATGCTCAAGGCCAGGCCAAAATTGAGGACCTACCATATTCCTTTTTTTTCTAATCAAACAATCTGAAATTAGGGTAAGGGAGATCCATCCCTGACCACCAAAACCACTTAGCCTTCCTCCAAACTCTTAAAGGAATGATCTTCTGCTTCTTGATTCTCTCTGCACTACAGGTTATTTTTCCTTTCTATGCACCATTCTGTGCTCTGCGCTTGTGTGTTCTTTGCTTTTAATAAATGCTTATTAACACTTGCTTTTTCTGCTATGTCTGAGGCTCAAGATTTTTCATGGCTTTTAATGTTTTAATTGGGAGAGAAAATGATTCTAGTCCAGAACCCCATCCCCAGACAGTAGCAATTAAATACTATCTATCCTGTAAGGAAAATCTCCCAATGCACAATGTCTTGCATTCAACAGCAACAACAACAACAAAGAAGAAAGACATGTAGAGAATCCATTAATTTCAAACCATCAATGACTCAAATAACAAAATTACTACACAAAATTATCCAATTAACATGATTGTATTCCAGATACTTAAGAAGGACCATCTAGGAAAGACTTCACTTGTAATGGAATCAAATGTTAAGTATGGACATAGAAGACATACTTTTTAAGACCAAAATTGATCTGCTGCTGATAAAGCAGCTATGTCTAAATACAATTCTGGGGGAAAATTTGTTATTCAAAACAAATATTAGTGGACTTGAACACATAGCAATAAAAATGATTTAAAAGGAGAGAAAGGAAAAGTATTAAAATTTAATACAACGTCAGTGAGGTATGATATAGTTTTGAACAGTCAAATAGTTACATTAATGGAATCTTCAGAGGGAAATAGGGAAGAAAAGTTGATGAATTAATGATGAAAATATAGCAAATTTTATGAGAATACTGAGACAGATTGGAGGGACATATGTCTCCCTAAGCGCATTTGGCTAAGAACTGTTAACTGTTAGGAACGTATATGTTAATTATATGTCTTCATCTTATGAACTCTTTAATTCTTGCATTTCTTTCAAGTCAAGGAGATAGGCCGATTTGACTCTGACAAACAACTATCAGACTTTTACCTTGTGTCCCATTGCCTTGATTCTACAGGTGGGAAACATCAGTTCTTCTTTTGCATATCATTTAAACTATCAAAGTAGAATACTGATGCTTTGAATATTTTATAGATGCTTTAAAGGAAGTACACACCAGAGGAAAGGACATTGAGAGCATAGTAGAGCTGAAGTCTCAGACTTCTTGAGGACTACTTGCTGCAGTTATGACTCTTCTCCAGGTGACTCGCACTGGCTTTGATGGCTTCATTCTGGAAAAGATAACCTTAGAGAACTCTAACTGACTGCTTTTTCTCTAGATATCCTCTGTTAGGGCATAAAACTCACAATGTGAAGCTTGCTACTGATCTTTGGATGGATCTTGTAATTTGTTCTTTTGTAAAGAATGTGATTGACCACTGTCCATGGCCCATGTTACCAATGAAGTCTATGCAGATGTCCATGGTCTATGCTGCTGCCTAAAACCATGCTGATACTTGTGAGCTATGTTGCAACTGGGGGCCATGTTGATATCCCTGGCCAATGTTATCACCAAAGGCCAGGAAGATGTCCATGTTCTGTCCTGCTGCTGCCTGAAGCCATGTTGATGTCCATGGTCTGACCTGCCACTGAGGGCTATGATGGTGGCTGTGACCAATGCTTTCATAGAGAACCATAGATGTCCATGATCTGTACTGCCACTGCAGACCATATTGAGGTCTATGTGGCATGTGCTTCCACCAAAGGCTATGTGAATGTCCATGTTCCCTGCTCCTGCTGACTGTAAATGGTAAGGAATACTCTTTTGCAGTGGTATAAATGAGTGCAGACTCGCAGTTGAGAACAAGAGACATAGAAGGCTTCTGTGACAATGTTTATCCCCAACCCCTCAAAATAACAGTTCAGATAGGAAGCCATAGAACAGACTTAAAAATTGTGATAAGGATGCTGAAGTGAAGCTCTCCACAATTGATGACTTCTGACAGGGGTGGGGGTGGGGAAGGACTCAGTGTTCATTAAGGAGCTGGCTACTTGGAGTTGGACTATGCTCCAGTGAGTATGTTTTGAACAATACAAATTAGAATTTCTTTTTCTTCCTTTTCCTCTTCTTCCTCCTCCTCCTCTTCTTTTTTTTGTTGGATGGAGGTCACAAGGGTAGGGGTGGACCTGGGAGGGTTGAGAAGTGAATGTGATCAGAGTGCATTATGTGAAATTCCCAAATAATCAATAAAAATATTATGTTGGGAGAATAAAAGAATGTGATTGATACAATTAGAAGCTGAATTGTGATAGACTCGATGCCAATCAGCATGTAAATGAACCACAGCCACTTTTCTGGCTACAGAAGTAGGCTGTTTTATAATGTGGTTAGTTTCCACAGGTTTATAGTCTCCACCACCCAAGTGTGTTACAACATCAACCTCAATAATGAGTTCTTCTCAAGATCTTAACCTAATTTTGGTTGTTATCATGGGAAGAGTGGGCTTAAAAAGAAGAGTGAGGTTGTAATAGTGATAGAGAGACTGCCTAGTCCCTGAGTTCATTTTTTTTTTTCAGTAGAAGAACAAGGAGATCAAGATGGGAAGTTCCATGTAGAAGCAGGAATAGTGAAGAGGTATCTTAAAATTTAGTTAGCAGGGAGTTGTAAATGGACAAAGCTCTTCCCACTGGTCTGTTCCTGAATAACCAGTCAAAGGCTTAATATTAATTACAAACTGTTTGGTCTATGGCTCAGGCTTCTTGCTAGCTATCTCTTTAATCTTTAATGAACCCATTTCTATTAATCTATATTTTACCATGTGGCCATGGCATTACTGATCTGTTGGCATGTTGCTCCCTGGGTTGTGGGCTGATGTCTGCCCTGACTCTGTCTTTCTTCTCCCAGTATCTTTGCTTGGATTTCTCACCTAGCTATAACCTGTCTTGCCATAGGACAAATCAGCTTCTTTATTAATCAATGATAGCGACACATATTCGCAGCATACAGAAAGACCATCCCATAGCACTTTCCATTTTCTGTCAAATCAAAAAGGAAAATTTTCATCTTAACATTGTAAAATTATATATAACAAAATAATTATCAAGTAAGAATTATAGTTACAATGTCTAGTCTACTTGTATTTAGAAAAATTAAAGAAAATACTCTATCATCTATCCTATTTTTGTGAGTCTAAAATTTTATATCTAATTTATCTTTTATCATGACTACAGAAAGCTATAGTTATAACTATCTGGTCTTCAAGTCCATCAAAGACCCCAGAAGGATATAATATTATCTGAGTAAACAGGAAGTGCATTGCCAGCAACTTCCATAATTGTAGAAATGACAGAGATATCTAGACAATCATCCAAAGTTCTCTTGTAATGCTGGGGCATCCATCTTCATCCTATAGGCCTAGAGTATCTGGCAGATGTTTCAGTGAAGTAGGAAAATTGAAGAACTGTTCTGCCTCTTTTGGTAAAATCCATCAGACGCTTTTCTCTGTGTCATTCAGAATGTCTGGCAGTTTCTTCTTTGAAACAGGAAACTGAAAGACCATCCTGCCTTTTTTTTGGCAAAGTTCAGTGGTCATTTTCTTATGGGTCCTGCATGTCTAGTTTATACAACATACTGTCAAGCAGTCCAGGCAAGAACGGTTTCTTACTCAAATGGCTAAGATTTCCTTATTGTAAGCAAACTCCATAACAATATTCTTTAATGCCCATCATCCACTTTGAAGGAGCAGACGTGTCTCATTGTCCAGAAAAGTCTAAGTTCTTAAAACATTTTAAATGCCTTATTCTGTAGGTCTTTGAAGTGTTTGAAAGATTACCTACCTAATTAAAATATATCTTTTTATCCATGGAAAACTTAACTAACATGACTGTAAGTTTGATTATTATAGATGATTATTAATCTGTATTTCTTAATTATACATTACAATTTTAAATGAATTGCATAAACAGAATACATTAAACAAGAGTAGAAATATACATATAGTATAACAAAATTGACCTTAAATTTGTATCAATATACCAAATCCATATCAATGTAAAATATTTTGAGATTAACAATTGTCTTTTGGATCAAATTAGATTCAATAATATATCTTTTTTATCATTTCTATATCATATCCCCCTTTCTTCTTTTAGAAAGCAATTGCCTATGACCAATAACAATTTGTAACCAAAACTCCTAAAAAAGACAATCATCCACAATCCATTTTTTTGGGGGGGAATATAGGCAAAGTTTTCTTGGCCACTTCCTGTTTATTGGGGCATTGATAATCTTTGGGGGACCTGAGAAAATATCAGATCCTGTATCACCCAGAGGTAATTGATATGTCTAGATAGGCACTGAGAGCTAAATGCTCTGAGATCTGAAGCTCTAAGCTATAGCACTGGGGAGGACAACTGAAGCAATTAAAGGAGCATAGAAGGCAGAATGTACAAGAAGCTAATAAAAATTGGGAAGAAGCTGAGACAAGGGAAGAGGAGGCTGTGAATGGCCAAAGAACAGAGCTTAGACTCCAAAGACTCTAGGCCCTGATAATTATTGTATTTAACTGCAGAGTTTGAAAGACGTGAAAAGTAGAATCATCTCTATTTACATTTATATCTTTGTTAATCTTTCAAAACCTGTGTTAACATTTACTTTAAAAATGGAATGCTATTGCATTAGTGTATATTCGTCTTTAAAGCATAAGTTATTAATAACATTTTAATGATTACCATTTGGTGGTTAACATATTTGAGTACTTATATATTAATACATGACACTTTCTAAGATCACCTATTAAAATAATAGGTTTTATTAACTATCCAGATGGTATTTACATAATCATATTGGAATTATAGTTGATTGTATTAACATTATCTTTGGATTTAACTTGAGTTATATTTTTATAATAGCTAACTTAATATAAAATAGTAACTAACTTTTTTATTATGTGATTCTTTAATAAATCAAGGTTTACATATTGATAGTGGTGAATTTCCAACAAAATGAAGTGAAAGATGATAGAGTGAATTAAGAGTTACTTTTAGTTAACTTTTGAAGTCATTAACACTTGCTTCTTTATCATACAAAATATTCTGAGAGGGCTTAGAAAGATGGTTGAGCAGTAGAGTATGGTCTGGTCTACCATAGGACACTGGTTTGATTCTGAGCATACACATTAAGTCTCACAGCCATCTATAGCCACAGTACCAGGGGATCTGATGCCTTCTTTTGGCCTCTGAGGATAGTAGGCATGAATGTGATTCAAGGACATACATGCAGGTAAAACATCATATGCATTAAAAATAATAATAAAATACAAATTCAAATTGAAAAAAATCTCAGAGAAGTCCTTGAAATCTGCTATTTCTTTGAAAAATATGTGAAGGTTGATATGTCACAAACTTCTTGGGTTTTTTGTATAGAAGGAATGTAAGAAATTATAGATGCATATTTAAGAGTAAATCAGTTTCCAAATGATATTACTCTCTAACAGAAATTATATAGATTTTGTTGTTGCTGTTTTCTTTGTTTGTTTCAGCATTTGGGAAATAATTTTTGTGAAACACTAGAAATATTTTTTATTGTTCATTTCTGTGCAAGTTTTCCCTGACTAAAACTGGTATATGGCTACATTTCACCTTTTTGTCTGTTATTCCAGCGATTGTTGCCGTTTGAACCTACTGGTTGCTATTTACTTCTAAGTTTCTAATAAGTCAAAAAATTGTAAAAGGAAAAATGGCATATTGTCAATTAACTTACTGAAAACTATGGCTTAAAAAATCTGCAAGGTGGCTATAGTTACACAAGAAATAAGCATCATCTCTGTGTGCTAGCTATTGTGATATTGATTCTGTGAATTTGTAAGCAGATTTCTGGTAATTTTGTTTTCCTCATCTGGGTAAATAATCTATTAAGTTGCAGTTCTCACTGACAACCTAGGTTTTTCCCTTCACATCATGGAGTGTGGAACTTGATGTTTTTATTATATTAACAGATGTTATTATCATCAGTTTAAAAGTGAAGACATTGAGGATGAAAAAGAATTAAGTTACTTATGATCAGTCAGCTAGTAGTCAAGGATGTTTGGATGCTACAACAGGCGTTTTAATCCTGGTATCTTCTGGAAAACGCATTTTTCTTTTCTTCATGAAGAAAAATATATATATATATATATTGTTGATGAGGGGTTCTCAGTATTTGTGGAGTTAATTTGCACGATTATTCCACTTGATTTACATGTAATAGTTGCTATCATTGCACTTCCTGTAAAATACTTGCACTTCAGTGAGTAAGCTGAGAAAAGCTATAGACATATTGATTAATAATCATGAATTTTATCACAGGGAAACTTTACGCCAAAACTAACTTTGTGACTCTTGAAACTATAAAGAATTGAAATTGTAAACTAGAGCTCCTTTTGTAGTATTTGCATTCCTAGCAACTAGTATTGTATATTTCCCATATGCCCTGGAGGATGTGTTGGACACATGTACTTTTGTGTATATGCATGTGTGACACTTTCAAGTTCATAGAAGTTGCACATCTCTAAACTTTCTTTAGCATGAACATTGTGTTTCATTTTAAATATTTCTTTTCATGGTTATTAATTGATAAGTTGACATGCTTTTGTCATTTATAAATGAACATTCTTTGCTATAAATATATAACTTAAACTCTTGATTCCTCCAGGGATTATGCAATCAACACTAATAGTATTAAAAAAATCCCCAAACATTACAGTTTTGTGGCATATTAAGAATATTTGAGTTTAGTGATTGGAATAACAGTATAACTTTGTAACTTTGTGTTTTTCAAAACTCTGAATTGCATCATTGCAGTATAGATAATCATAATAACATATATAGAATATTTATTGCTTTGTGTTGTTGTATACACCCACAATACCGGCTCTTAGGGAACACAGACAGGGGGAAGATCACAAGTCTGAAGCCAGCACAGGATCCATGGTGAGACCGGGCTCAACCTTCCAAAGCCAAACATTGTGTATTCTAAGTGTTTAAGATGGTTCAATAGAAAAGTAGCACCCATAGTAATTTTGAGGCCTTACTGAGAACTTAAGAGTAATCTATATGGTACTAAAATGGAATGCTCATATTTTATTTATATTTTAAGAATCAGGTTATTTTCCACATTGAAATGTTATATTTCAATGCATTTGACAATATAAACTGATAAAATATTATAAATATAAACAAGCTGTAAAAGATTTGCAGACTACATTTAAAGCCAGGTTTTACAAAATCAGCACCTGTAGGGTGGTCCAATAGGCTTGGGGTGATCTAGAGGGGATACTTTGAAGAAACATTCCCATGTTTCAGTTATCATTGTTGATAGTGCAAATTTTGTGCTCAGGAATGAATGCAACCTAATCTGCATTTGATGTCTCCTCACTGCTTTTAAAATCATCTTGACAAGTGCAGCAATTTCAGAGGCTTTGATGCTTTCACAAAAATTTTTAAGCAGCAAGAGAAGACATGCCTGAATTCATATATATTTAAAATAGGCATCCACAATACATAAACTTAAGAACGAATTTTCTAGTAGCAAATGACTAAATTTCTGTAATTTGAATATGTGCTGCCATGGGATAAATTTCTTCTTAAACTAACAAGTAATCCTGTACAATTTTCTCTGTATTATTTCACCTATCTGTGCATCAGCCTCAGTAGTAAAATGGGATTAAAATTATTCTTTCCACTGATTGTTTTAAGCTCTATCCTAGGCAAAACTCTACTGAGGTGCCTGACATAAGCACATAAGCTTATGCTATTTATAACAATGCCATTAACACCAATAAGAAACAATTTGAATGTATTGATTCCTTTGTGTCTATGTGATAAGGTAATGCTAGTCACTTTTTTTAAAAAAAAGTATTTATTCTAATATTTGTTAGGGGATCACCAGGCTCTGGGCCCTCAACCTTGACTAGCTGTTCCCTTCATATAATCCCATGGTGTTTTTAAGGGTAATGCTGTCTACATAGACTTTGTCTACTGAAAAACCAACAAGTATGAAGACTTCAGTGTTGTTCCTTCTCAGGATGCCAGGACATCAGATTAGAAAGTGATAATTTTATACTTGAGAAGCAATTGAAGAAGATGCAGCTACTTATTGAACAGTTAAAAGATTGAGATTAAATGTCCAATGGAATGCTTGCCATGCATTAATGCTGTCTTTGATGGGAAGATGATCCACAAAGGATGTGGACTTTGATCATGTTTGGAATATTGAAGCTGATTAGCTGAACAGCTATATAAAATAACTGAAGTAATCCAGTCACCTGGATTTCTGTATAATAAATCTGAATGACAAATGACTCTCCAAATGTCTCTTACAGCTTCAGAAGAGTGTTTAAAATGCAATACATTTTTAGAATTTCTCTGAAGACATTAATTACAAATATACTGAGACATTCAAAGATACTGCACATTTTTTAGGTATGTTGTTTAAGCCACACTTTACTAAAAGGTGACAAGCTGGTAGAGACTTGTGCAGTGAAAGCAAAGTAAGATTATAAAAAGTTGGAAGCACTTGAGGATAAAGTCAAACTATGAGAGCCTATATGAAAAGACCACAGTAAATAGTAAACAATTAGCAAGAGAAAAGTAACCTGCATGATGAATTTGAAAACTGATTTTCCTGATATGTAGCAAAATGTTACAAATTTATAACTGTATGATGTAAGAGATTTATGTGATAAAATAGTAATCTAAAGTTTCTTCATTTTAACATGGAAACTTTCAGGAACTCATGGGAATATATGATGGAAAGATTAAACCTAGATGTTTTTCCTTCCACTTGGTATTGAATACTGCTGTAAGGATTACACTCCTCATCCTTTTGTATTCAGGTGAAATATATGTTACTGGTGCCCACTTTCTCCCCTTCTTATAGATAAGAAACTTGCTTCTATGATCACAGTGAATCAACTGACATTCTCTGTTTCCTTCAGTGATTGATGCAGGGATTTGTGACATATTTAAGTTTTAAAATATATTCCACAGTAATGGCAAATAGTTCGACAAGTTGAAGTGGGTTGCCAAACATGCATGATGACTTTAGTTCTATCCATTATAACCCACCTGAAAAAGCTGGATGATGTAGTACATACCCCTTATCCAATTATTTGTAAGGTTATATGGGAGCCATAGACAGGAAAATAGCCTGAAGCTTGCTGGGTCATTCTGGAATATTCAGCATGACAGAAATAAGAGAACCGTACTTCACTATAGTGGAAGAAGAAAGCAGATTCTAGAAATTTATCCTCTGACTTTGACATAAATGCACTGGCATATGAGTGGGAACACTCACATACATATCATACATATACATACATATGTACACACATACACATACACTCTCTAAAATTCAATAAATATATTTCATAAAAGAATATTTTATGTGCCTCTCTAACCCTTGTAAGAGAATTAATCAGCTTCATTGAATTAAAAAATTTAAAAAACTAAAAGAAACTTAAGACAATGAAAAAAGAATAAAGAACAATAATTTTAAAAACATGTTCATAGCCGGGCGGTGGTGGCGCACACCTTTAATCCTAGCACTCAGGAGGCAGAGCCAGGCAGATCTCTGTGAGTTCGAGGCCAGCCTGGTCTACAGAGCAAGATTCAGGACAGGCACCAAAACTCCAGAGAAACCCCTGTCTTGAAAAAAACAAAACAAAACAAAAACATGTTCAGTTGGGGCTTCAGAGATGGGTCAGACATTAAGAGAATGTGTTCTTCTTGCCAAAGACTTATGTTGGCTTTCTAGCAACACATAGCAGTTTACAGCCATCTGTAACTTGAGTTCTAGGAATTCAATGCTCTCTTCTGGCTTCTGGGCAGTAGTGAAACCCATCAGCCACACATAAACACACACACACACACACACACACACACACACACACACACACACACA
>CABHPR010132544.1:161847-208583 GCA_902168415.1 Peromyscus melanophrys
CACACACACACACACACACACACACACACACACACACACACACACACTCACTTGTTATCTCCATTTAGAGTTGCTTGTATGTATATTGCTTTGAGGCTAATCACTTGGCGATGAATAGCCAATTAGTATGCACATCCCTGAGTAAGACTGTTCTTGCCTCTTTCAGCATTCCATATTTGCCTATAGTTCTCTGCATAGGGTTGGGGTCCTGTGAGAATTTTTTTACCCCCCATGTTATCATGTCTATTGGTGCTTGTTTATTTGAGTCTTGTTTAGGCAGCCATGTTGTAGGTTCATCATGGAAAAAGTTTCCCTTTTATAATCTATTTCATCTTTAATGTGATTAAAATATTCTTTCCTATCCAGTTTTCTGTTTTGCTAGCTATTGATTCATCATGCTTAAAGACTCATTTTCCTCTGGTCATTTTGATGTAAGTGAAATGTTTGATGCAAGTTTCTTAAGTGAGGCTCGGTGTATTCATCAGACAAATGGACATTTCATTGTCACTTCATCCAATTTTATCACAGGAGTTGAGTAATTAACAAATACTCTTGTTTAATACATGTCATTCATTGCTCTAGATACATAGACAGCAGTGGTTAATTACATAAAGATCTTTCTGAACCCTTAAGAAACATGTTCTGGGGCTAGAGAGATGGCTCAGATGTTAAGAGCACTTGCTGCTCTTCCACAGGTCCTGAGTTCAATTCCAGAAACCACATGGTGGCTCACAACCATCTGTAATGAGATCTGGTACCCTCTTCTGTCCTGAAGGGATACATGCAGACAGAACACTGTATACATAATAATAAATGAATCTTTAAAAAAAAGATACATGTTCTTTTGAAAAATTTTAGATGATGTTTTTAAATTATCAATGTACTTCTGAAATATGTGCATTTATGGGACATATTATAGTAATACAGAACATAAATACTGTATCATAATCACTTCTGGGAGATGAGAATTCCCATATCTCATTAATTACTTTTATGTGTTGGGAGTTTTATGCTCTTCCACACATTTTGAAGAAGAATTGCTGCCTCCACTTGATGTTTATATGTCCTAATTGAACATATTTCAGGCTTCTTTATCCCCTATTGGTCATATCTTGTGACTACTATTACATTTAAGTCTTCCAAAGTGTTGACTTACTGGAAAAAACTTATGTTCTAGTGTGGGAAAATAAAAAATAAGTAAACATACAGGGTTAATTCAGATTAAAATAAGCACTAAAATAAAGGAAAGTGGTAATACGTTAGAAACATATTTAGTTGCACAAGAGTAATTTGCCTTTGGCAATGATATCAGAATTGGATCAGATATACAAGCTGAGATGTTAACATGAAGACACTTCTTGTTTTATCATTCTAAGAGGAACTGTGAAGAATCTGAAGTAGAAGAAGCTATCTTTAGTAAGAGATACATTGTTGGCTTTTTGTCAATTAATAGTGAATGGAAAAGTTAGAATTGAGGAATTAGGTTGAGGCTTTGTCATGTGGTTCAATGAAGTCAATGGAGGAATTTTAAGTAAAAGAAAACATGATATTCATCATATTTTTGAGATAACTAACTACCATATGTAAAATGCATTAGAGGAAGAAAAGTTGAATGAAGAGACCATATGAGAAGTCTTCCAATAATAACATCAATGATAGATAACTGCATTTTGAAGTAAATTGTAGTGGTGGAAGAGGATGGAAAAGGGTAGATTTGGGTTATACTTTTAAAAATAGGCTGGTAAGAATACTTATGATTTAAATCTGAGTGGGAAATGTATAAGGGAAAAAGAGAACTCAAGGAAATTGCAGTGTGGCTTGTACTAGGTGTACAGAGTTAACATGTACTGACACAGTGAAGACAGAGTTGTGTTTAAACATATTAACTTAAGCATATATAAACACTTTCCTGTGTTGTTTATTAGAAAATAGTTGTTTATTATGTGAATTTATCTTGGGATTTGTCTACTTGTTCTTTTAATAACTGACTTGAACAATGGCAATCTCTTTTAAGTTTTCTTATACTACATGGGTTCTGTATTGTAGATGTTTAGGGGTTAGTCTCAGGAATATAGAAAAGCAATACATTCAAGTAAATTATTCTTTTATCATTATTTTTTATTTTTATTACTTGGTACAGTGTCTGGCACAAGGGTGGGAAGAAAGGGAAATGTTGGGGAGTGAAAGGGAGAAAAATGAAAGAAAAAGGGAAAATAAAATTTGACTCTTCTTAATATATCATTCTGAGTGTTTTGTATGCTGAAAGGTGAATAAAAGATACAAACTTTATACATGTTCTAGAAATGTAGATAATAGTGAGAAAAAGAGCAATTATCCAAAGGACCATAAAGCTTCAATATATATCATTTCTTCTAAAAACAACCTTCTTAATATAAAAACATCACTCATACATTGTAGGAAATGAAGAAATGCAAATAAAAACTTAGGAAAATAAAAATAACCTAGCACTTCACTATCCAGGTATACTCGATATTAGTATTTTACTATAGATTTATACAGTCTTTCACCTATGCATATCAAGCCATTTTAACTATAATATTGAAGGGCTAGTGATATAGGCCACCAGACTTTTGTATTTTGTGGTAAAGTCCATACAGAGTATTATATTTTACTTTTATTTAATTGCTAACATTTACATTTGTTCATTTGCATTGGCAATCTATCTAGAAGTGAAGGTATCTAGAACAAAACCAGGGAAGAATGTCCATTTGCCATTTCATCAGTTATGACCCTATTTTCACAATAAATGATTTATATAAAATCTCAATGCTTATACTATCCATTTGTAATGTCATCTGAAAATTTCAGAGCAATTTTAACCACTCTCACCTTAGGTGAAATAGCCAAAGCAAGCATTATCATCCCTGTTTTAGAGATGAGAAATATGATATTTGTAGAGGTTAAGTGACTTTCTCAAGATCCCACAGCTAATTAATGGTAGAGATAATGTTTGGTGCAAGGTCAGCTTCATTTCTTGTAGCTAGAGTTTTCCTGCCTGGCCCACAGTCAGGACAAATCTCTCTCACCCGCCAGTCCCACAGCTGCTCAGACCCAACCAAGTAAACACAGAGACTTATATTGCTTACAAACTGTATGGCCGTGGCAGGCTTCTTGCTAACTGTTCTTATATCTTAAATTAATCCATTTCTATAAATCTATACCTTGCCACATGGCTTGTGGCTTACCGGCATCTTCACATGCTGTTTGTCATGGTGGCGGCTGGCAGTGTCTCCTCAGCCTTCCACTTCCCAGAATTCTCTCCTCCTTGTCCCGCCTATATTTCTTCCTGCCTGACCACTGGCCAATCAGTGTTTTATTTATTGACCAATAAGCAACATGTTTGACATACAGACCATCCCACAGCAATTTCTAATCATAGACTGTTTTTTTTTAATTCACATATTTTTAATCATTAATCTTCTTTTTACCTAAAATGTTTGCAGTTTTATTTTGGAATTGCTTTATGGCTTAGGCTTATATATAATATACATACAACATCATTTTACCTTCTTCATAATTTTGGAAGAGATTCAGAATGCTCAGCGTAGTAAAGCCATAGAATTTATTGGGAATTATAGTACTTTATTTCTTAGAATAAAAGGCTTTCATGGCTTTCGGGGAACATAAAAATAGGACTACTAGCTATTTTTGAGAGAGAGAGAGTAAATACAAGTTTATAGAGATTAGTTCTAATTCAAGTTCAAATATTTTGTTAGTGTAATTAGAATTGCTTTTAATCTGTACATTTTTCTACTCTAGCATCAAAGAGTAATCCATACACCATTTTCACATTAATATATATGTCTATAGATAATATGATTAGAAAGCCTATGTTTTCTGCCCCCTCCAATTCCATATTCTCCCCTATTAATTTCTTACATTATAGGGGAGTAATTTTTACAAACTAGACACCCATGTATTGATATGATATTATTATTAATTGAATACTACAGTTTATGAGGGTTCATGCTCTTGTCATATGAATGGCATGTGTGTATCTTTATTATCAAACAGCATTGTTACTTCCATAAAAATTCCTTTTACTCATTGTGTTCATCTTCCCTTTGTCCTTTACTTTCTTTGTCCCTCCCTGAGAAACACTGATCTCATAAATTTTTGTTTTCTAGAATATGATATATTTTGTTTTCATTATTTTTTCTTTCATAAAATACACCCTGAGCACAGTTTCTCCTCCTTCCACTGCAGTGGGATAATGCTCTTGTACATTGTAAATATTGGTTTAATCAAATGCTGATTGGCCAGTAGCCAGAAAGAAAGTATAGGTGGGGTGACCAGACTAGGAGAATTCTGGGAAGAGGAAGGGCAGAATCAGGAGTTGCCAGCCAGATGCAGAGGAAGCAAGATGAGAATGACACACAGAGAAAAGTTACCAAGCCATGTGGCTAAACATAGATAAAAATTTTGGGTTAATTTAAGTGTAAGAGCTAGTTAGTAATAAGCCTGAACTACTGGCTGAGCATTTATAAGTAATATTAAGACTCCTAGTCAATTATTTGGGAAGCAGCTGTTGGGTATTTGGGAGTTGCTGGTAGGACAGAAACTTCAGATTACATTATACTCATCTCAGTCCCTCCCTACCTCCTACCTCCCCAAGATCCACTTCTCCATTTCCCTTGAAAATAGAGCAGGCCTCCCAGGGATATTAACTGAACATTGTATTAACAAGATACAATAAGCCTAGGCCAAAGCTTGGCCAGGCAACCCAGTAGAAGGAAAAAAGATCCTTAGAATAGGAAAAAAAAGTAAGAGGCCTCCAGACTTCAACTCTTAGGAGTCCCACAAAACCACCAAGCTGAACAAGTACAACATATATGTAGAGGGTCATAGTTGCTTTTTCATTCTCTGTGAGTCTCATGAACCCTGCTCAGTTGAGTCTGTCGGCCTTGTTTTCCTGATGTCTTTGACCCCTCTGGCTCCTATGATTCTTACTCTCCTTGTTTCTCAGGGTTCCCTGAGCTCCAAGTGGAGGGACACAATGGAGATGTCCAATTTGGCTATCTCTCTGCTTAATATTTGAGTCTCTTCATCTGCTCCCATTAGCTGCTGGAGGAAGCCTCTCTGATGAAGATTGGGTTAGGACTTGATCTATGAGTATAGCAGACTACCATTAGGAATCATTTCATTGATATTTTTTTCTGTCCTAAGTCTCTGGACTATCCAGGCTCTGGTTCTTGGTCATCTAGACAGTATGGGCTCCCTCTTATGGTATAGGCCTAAAATTAGACCAGCTATTGGTTAGCCACTCCCACAAGTTCTGTGCCACCATTGCCTCAGTATATCTTGCAGGTAGGTTTTTTTGTAGCTGGGTTAGTGTCTCCCTTGCTTGGTTACAGAAGATGGCCATTTCAGGCTCTACTAGGAGTTCTCACTAGGGTCACACTCATAGAGTCCAAGAAATTTCCACTGCACTAGGTTTCCACATGACCCAACAAATGCCTTCCAATTCCAGTCATCTTGTCCTGTACCCTCTCCATCCATTCCCCCAACCTGTTCCCTCCTGTTCTTATCCCCACCCACACCCAGTCCACCCATAAAATCTATTCTGTTTCCCTTTCCCAGAGAGATCCATGTATCCCCCTTAGAGCCTTCCTTGTTATTAGCCTCTCTGGGTCTATGGAATGTTGCATGATCATCATTTACTGAACAGCTAATATTCACTTATAAGGGAATACATACCATGTTTGTCTTTTTGGGTCTGGGTTACTTCACTCAGGATGACTTTTTCTAGTTCTCTCCAGTTGCCTGCAAATTTCATGATGTCATTGTTTTTAACAGTTTCGTAATACTCCATTGTGTAAATGAATCACATTTTCTTTACCCATTCTTCTGTTGAGCGACATCTAAGTTGTGTCCAGTGTCTGGCTATTATGAAGAAATGCTAAAATAAACAGAGTTAAGCAAGTGTCTAAGGGGTAAGATGGAACATCCTTTGGTTATATACCCATGAATGATATAGCTGGGTCATAAATTAAATTGATTTCAAATTTCCCTAGGAACCACCATATTAATGTCTTTCTTAGTGACTGTACAAGTTTGCACTCCCACTAGCAATGGAGGAGTGTTCCCCTTGTTCCACATCCTTGTCAGCATGAGCTGCCACTTGTGTTGCTGATCTTGGCCATTCTGGCAGGAATAAGATGAAATCTCAAAATAGTTTTTATTTGCATTTCCCTGATAGATGAAGATATTGAACATTTCTTTAAGTGTTTCCTCAGCCATTTGAGATTCCTCTATTGAGAATTCTCTGCTTAGATCTGTACCACATTTTTAAATTGAATTAGTTTTTTTTTAATATCTAGCTATTTGAGTTATTTATATATTTTGATATTGCACCTTTATTGGATGTGGAGTTGGTGAAAATCTTTCCTCATTCTGTTGGCTGTCTCTTTGTGGGATTGGTAGTGTCCTTTGCCTTACAGAACCTTTTGAATTTTGTGAAGTTCCATTTATTAATTGTTGATCTTAGTGTCTATGTTATAATATGCTGAATAGCTTCTTCAGATTGTCCTATTTCAATTAGAAATGTACTTAGAAGATTACTTTATATCCTTTAAGATCTTTTATGCTTTCTTTTTATTGTAGTAAATACTTTATGGACACTCAAATTGTAACAAATATGAATAAAGTATTGCATTCATGCATGTGAAGTTCTTTTTTATACATAGAACTTTTCAGTTCCTTGAGGAAGTGTCCAGGAGTGTATTTGCTGGATTTTATAGTAAGAGTACTTTTAATTTTGTAAGACACTGTTACACTATCTTTCAACTGTGTCTGTACACTTTTCTATTCCCATCAGTAATTGATATGTATTCCTACATTTTGTTCCACATCCTTTCCAGTTTTTGTGGTTATCACTGGTTTGAATTTGAATCATATGGATGGCTCTATAGATTGATATTCTAGTGTTATTTTAGTAGTAAATGATACAATGGTCTATGAGGTTGAACAATTTTTCACGTCTTTATGTGTCATTTAGATATTTTCTTTAGTGAAGTAGCCAGATTGTCCATTACTTTCTTATTAAGTTTTACAAAATATCTCCCTTTCTCTCCCCCCACTCTGTCTATATATATATATATATACATACATATATATGTGTGCATACAAATATGTGTGTATGTACACACATATATGTGTGTATACATACTTACCATTATATGCATATATATATACACACATTGATTATAATATAATATTGGTTTTCATATTAATTTCCTTCACTATATTAGGATCAATTTAAGCCATCCATCATTTTCATTTTTGTTTCGGTACCATCCATGTAGTCTCACAAATGAAAAATGTTTGTCAGTTGCCAAGGAAAACATTGTTAAATATCACTATCTCTGAAAATCAACACCAACAAAGCAATTTTATTAGTTATACCTGGTGTTGTACTAAAGGATTTTATTTTCTTCAGGTATTTGATCCAGCCTTAACTATTTAAAGGTTTACAAATATGAGATATCTTTCTTAATTAATACATGCCAATTGGAAATGCTTGAAACCAAGTCATACTTTTAAGTGGTTATGGTTTTTAGAGGGTGCAACTTACTGAAACTGAATCATGTAGTATGATATTTTTAAAGACTATAACTGAAGCTTCAAGAATGAGACCATGAAATAATTATAATAAAACTACTTACCACAAAGATGATTTAGCAGCTACGTACAATGGTTGCATTGATATGGCTTTGGAATGACCCATCTGAAAATATTTATGTAACAAAAATATTTTGAATGAGAAAACAAAGCTTGTCCATGATCTTTATGCTTTTTAGTATAAGGATGAATTGAAAATATGTGTTTATTATCATAGAAATTCTAACATTCATAACAATGGTCTTACCATGGACATCACAATGATTGTGTTATCTCTGAGGGAAAAACACTGTCTCAAATAGAACATGATTGTACTGGCCTTCCCAGAAAAAAATAAATAAATCTGAGAGAATTAAAGGTGTTAGAGATTTGCATGAAAATATTTCCTGAAATATCACTTAAATGCATTCCCCCTTGAAAACTATGTGAGATATTTCTGCAGTTTCATCAATAAAGGAAGTAAATTTAAAGTAGGTGGTAAATGAATGCTAGTATCATAACTCAAATCAGAAGAAAATTAATTTACTCCAAGAAATATTTTAGACTATCATCTGATGAATTTTTGTGCCTATGCAGTCAAATGTAGTACAAAAATTCACCACATCATACCATACCAATAATACCAGATGGCTAGACCACAGAAGGAAATTCCAAAACCATATGAAGCCACATAAAAGAATCACAGGTGAGATATTTTATGTTTTGAATGATTTATTTATTTTGTTTTATGTGTATGAGTGTATTGCCTGCATGTGTGTGTGGAGACTACAGGCACATAGTAACCACAGAGGTCAGAAAAGGGCATCAGAACCCATGGGATTGCATTTACATATGCTTGTGATTGAAATTTTGGGGGCTAGGAACCACAGTTGTATCCTCTACAAAAGCAACAAATGTTTTTAACTACTGAGCCATCTCTCCAGCCCCCAGGTGAGCTATTTCAGAATGCTTAAATTTCATTGTCTATTTCTCAAAATTATTTTTGATTGTGCTATACTCAGGTCATATTTATATATATGTGCTTGTCAGAGAAAGACACATTACATTAATTTATACTGGATTTTTAAGTAAACATGCTGACAAGACTTTATTACTTAAACCATGGGGTGAACATTCATTCACCACATACTTTAAAGTCACTTAAATTTATTGACAAAACTGCAGAAATATCTCATAGTTTCAAAATGGGACTGCATTTAAACTACAGTTCAGGGCATATTTGGTTGTAATTCCTAACACCGAAAATACGAAGCTATTATGTAGTTTATAATAGTACTTTAAACTGGAAAAGAGGAACAAAAGTAAGTCACTATATACAGCAGATAAATAAATGGACTTCAGAAATGAAACGAAAGATTAAGAATAACTCAATGGTTTTAAATTACTTTCCCTTTCCTGATATTTTATCCTGACTTAATGATGCTTTCTCCATATATTACTATTGTATAATATGATGAGTGATAGAAATAATATTATAGTTTCCTCTGAGTTATAAGAGCTTTTATTTTGCTTGTTATAATCGGTATTTTGTGTGAATACATTTAAATTATTTTCTTTGATAAAATGATCCTTGCTAGATTTTAAAAAGTTTAGAAACTACCAATGCTATATTTATTTTACCAGTTGATATACTTTCTAAACATGTTTGGCATCCCAATAGCCGGCTCACAGTAAGTGATCACAGATATTTTGGAATGCATAAGTAAATAACTGAACGCATGCATGAATAAATCACTGCAGGTAAGGTCATAAGAGAAACTGAAGTGCTATTTTCAGAAATGATTCTTTGGAGAAGCATCTAAGCATATGAAATCATCTTGAAGTGAGGCAAAAGCAATATTTGTGTTTCAATATGCATATGAAGTATATAAGGACAAAGTTAATGTTTTTATGAGTCATATAGATATTAGAAAACAGCTTCTTGGCCATATTTAAATGAAACATATACCTGAAGCAATTTCCCCAACATTTTCTAGAAGTACTTTCTTTTAAGTGACCTTGAACACTGTCAACATACAGAAACATTCTAGTATGAGAGATCTGATTTCAAATCCCAGATTTTTGTGAATTTGTGTAAGTTTTAGATTTAGTTAACCTTTGTTTTTCTATTTGTATACTAAGAATATAATCACATACCTAACAGGATGAACATAAGATAATACATGTAAAGATAGTAGATAACTATTACTTTTCTTGTACTCAATATGGTTCCTAAAATTTCCCCCTTATTTGTTACTTTATCCACAATACTATTTGATCCCACATTCCTGTACATCTCTATGTATTGGATATTTTACTTTCTTGTCACTCATTGGGCTTTGAGCCTTTTTCATCAGAAGTCTTAAATCTTTAGCATGTCTTTTCTATTTATTCATCTAGAAACCCCGAGAAATGGGTTCCATCTGTTATGGTTAGTTTCATGTCTACTTGACGTAAAATATAATAATCTGAGAGAAAGGAATATCAATTGACAAGTTGCCTTCATAAGATCAGGCTGTAGGCAAGATTGTACAGTATATTCTTAATCAGTGATTGGTGTAGGAAGGTCTAGACTATTGTGGGCAGTGTCTTATGGCAACTATTCCAAAAAGGAGGTGTTGAACGTGCTGCATGAACAACAGGTGACACTTACTAAGAAATCATTCATGGGCTCTCCTCTCAGACATTTTAATTCAGGTAGACTCTAGTGTAGGATCTGAGAATCTTTTTTTATAAGAAGAAACAGCAAAATACCATTTCAAATTACTTTGAGTCTTGGTAAGGTTTGGAACCAATTACCTACTCTGTTTATTCATCCCTAAAGCTATGCATCCAAAAAAAAATCCTTGTGATATAGGTGCTCCTAGAAAATGGTAACATACACAGTTGATTTGAGTTCATGTGCTTGGGGCCTATTAGAGTTGTATATTGAAAGTGGGTATTAGAATGAAAAGTTTGTATATTTGGGTATCTAACTTTGATTTAATTTACAGCAGGAAATTGACCTAATATTGCTTACTTTAAAAGGTTCATTAATGGGTTAAATGACATATTTGTGAAATCAGAACAAATATATTTACTTATACAGAAGTGGCAGCTACCAAGCATTATTCTGTTTTTCAAATTTTACTTTCCAGATGCCATGCTGTGATAGATTTAAGTATCAGGGTAAATTCATCTCCTCTTGCATATAAACTATGGTTATCACTTCATATTGTCTCCCTGAATCTTGATTTTTGCCTCTGGTGTTGTGACTTGCATTTGCTTGTAGGACATTGGAATGACTGATGCAAGACAGAATTTGGAATATACTTGCATAATTCAGTACACATTTCCTCCATTTCAACACTAGAAACAGAATATTTCTCAACTAATATACTGAACCCAAAAAATTGAGGAATACTTTCATCAGACTACCACAATGTCCTTGATAAGTTCCAATCTGAAAAGCTACCTTGCTGAACCCAGCAAATCTAACATAAATTTACTCAGTCCCAGCTGAGCCAGGCCATGTGTGTGAGTCATGTTGACATAAGATTTGACTTATCCATTGCAGCCTAAAGCTGAGTCATCTAAGATGACTTGCAGATTCATAGCAAAACAATTACTTATTTTCCTCTTTGGTTTGGAATGGTTTGTTAAGTAGGTATAGTCAAGCTAATAGTTGTTCTTAGAAGATTCTATTAACACCTTCCAATGTTTATCAGTTATCAAATTGCCCAAAGCAGGACACATCAGAAATAAATATCAGAATCTGCCATTTCTATTTATTTAGCAGAAGTTGTAGTTATGTCAAAATAGAGTAGTTGTAGACATGTCTTAAAATAGATTTATGCTGCTATAAATCATCTCTAGAATATCAGATAGACATCTTTTTATGCATGACTAGGTGCAGTTTTTAATTTCGAAAGTATCCAAACTTGAAAGTGACACGTAGTCTGGGTCTCATGTTAATTTCCATTATAGATGTTTAAGATATGGGGAGACAAACATGGAGCAAAATTTTCATAAACAGGTCGCAGTGAGAGAAATGAACAAGAAAAAGATACTCTAGAAGTTCAAGGGGATATTACCCAAAATTGTAGGTGAGAAGTGAGAATTTAAAAAAAATCATAATTATATGTCATGAAATGAAAGAAAATAAATCATGCATCTCTTACCATTTATAAACAATTTCCTTCTCACTTGCTAGTTCTGTTTTATATTTAGAGTTTTTGATTCAGTATCTGATTGTGTAGTATAGGCTAACCTCAAATTTACTATTTACTATTTAGCCCAGGCTATCTTGATTCACTCACAGGTACCCTGTTGCCAGATCCTCCTGAGTTCTGGATTTACAGGTGTGTGCCACTAAGCGCAGTTTGCTCTTTGTTATTACAAATATTACAATAAGGAATCTCACTACTCCTCTTTCTTCTCTTCCTCTTTCATCATCTCTTGTTTTTCTTGCTGCTGCTCCTCCTCCTCTTCTTACCCTTCTCCTCTGCTCCTCCTCCACCACCTCTCCTCCTCCTGACCTTTTACTATCTTCTACCCTTCTCTCCTTTCCTTCTTTTCTTCTTCATAGGAGTATCTATGGAACACATGGTCCCCAGAATTTTAGGCAGGTATGTAGTGTATATATTTACTAAGCTATACTCTGAACCCAGAAACTGCTTAGCCACTTGGGCAAACAACTGTGTGAAGAGAATTCTTAAACTGTACTGTACTTATCACAATTTAAAAACAAATAAACAGACAACACAGCTGGATTCTTAGCACTGGAAAAGATCAACATAAGCAGGGATGAACCTTTTTAACCAACTCAAAACTGCAGTCACAGAAAGTCCTGTATGATCCTCAGCACACCAAAGAGGAAGGTTTACCTTGCACGCAATGATCTCAGATGCGCAAATTCACCTTGACATTTGAGTGGATTTTGTACAACGTCTCTGATGTTCGTACACCTCACAGGAAGAACACTATTCTATCCTACCTTGTCTATATTACTATGGCCAGTGGCATTCTCTAGCCTGTAGAGTTTGTTGTAATAAAGAGCTAAGGGAGTGGGGGAAAACCATATTTGTACCATCTTGGAAGAAGTACTAGCATAATGTGTTCTAATAAAATTTATTTTTATGTTGTAACCATTGAGATTTGGATTACACTTGATTGTATTTTGTATTTCAGTTATTTAGTTGTGCTCTAGTTTATATCTTTTTTTTTAAAATTGGTCTTTTTTATATTTTATTTTATTTTACAATACCATTCAGTTCTACATATCACCTATGGATTCCCTTGTTCTCCTCCCTCCCGCCCCCCTCCCCTTCCCCCCAGCCTACCCCCCATTCCCACCTCCTCCAGGGCAAAGCCTCCCCTGAGGACAGAGATCAACCTGGTAGACTCAGTCCAGGCAGGGCCAGTCCCCTCCTCCCAGGCCGAGCCAAGCGACCCTGAATAAGCCCCAGGTTCCAAACAGCCCACTCATGCAATGAGCACAGGACCTGGTCCCACTGCCTGGGTGCCTCCCAAACAGATCAAGCCAATCAACTGTCTCACCCATTCAGAGGGCCTGATCCAGTTGGGGGCCCCTCAGCCATTGGTTCATAGTTCATGTGTTTCCATTCATTTGGCTATTTGTCCCTGTGCTTTATCCAACCGTGCTCTCAACAATTCTCAATCATATAGACCCTCCTCTTTCTCGCTAATTGGACTTCCAGAGCTCCACCCAGGGCCTAGCCGTGGATCTCTGCTTCCAGATCCCTCAGTCATTGGATGGGGTTTCTACCATGACAATTAGGGTGTTTGGCCATCCCATCACCAGAGTGGGTCAGTTCGGGCTGTCTCTCGACAATTGCCAGCAGTCTATTGTGGGGGTATCTTTGTGGATTTCTGTGGGCCTCTCTAGCACTTTCTTTCTTCCTGTTCTCATGTGGTCTTCATTTATCACGGTCTCTTATTCCTTGTTCTCCCTCTCTGTTCTTGATCCAGCTGGGGTCTCCCACTCACCCAAGCTCTCTTTTCCATGATAGAGAGAGACATCATGGGGATAGAGAGAAACCTGGTGCTAGGGAAGTTGCCAGGAATCCCAAGGATGACCAGCCTGGGCTACAACCAATAGTGGAAAGGGTGCCTGAACTGAACTGGCTTGCCCCAGAGATCAAACTGGTGAGTTCCCTAAATGTCATCACAGAACTTTTCTCCAGTGACTGATGGAAGCAGATGCAGAGATCCACAGCCAATCACCAGGCAGAGCTCCAGGAGTTCAGTCAAAGAGAGAGAAGAGGGATTCTATGAGCAAGTGCAAATAATTTTCTTTTGATTGTATTTTCATTTTAACTAGCTTCTTGCATGTTCAGATTAACACTAGAGTATATTAGTGTCATACATGTACCACACTTTAGAATAAAATGTAGAAAAGGGCATAGCAAGGTGAAAGCATGAGACACTTAGTGAAATAACGGCGGGATGGGAAACTCTGGGAGAATTATGTGATGGAGTTAGATAAAAATATTAAAAATAAACTTTCCCCAAATTATCTTAATCCCAGTTCCCCAGTAAGGTAAATGGTAGGTAAGAAAAAGTTATTTCCACTAATTGTCCAGAAGCAAAGTTTGCTCCAGGTGCTTGACATCTAGACAAACAATTCCCCATAGCCATTTCAGGTATGACAAGAATCTTGTTCAATGTCTTCCTCCCTAATATCATTTCAGTTCCTTGTCTTTATATGTCCACCATAGCAATATTTTACATAGGTGCCTGACTTATGCATACAAGCAATTTGTATTAAACACCTACTTGACACTATTCTAAGTTTAAAAATAATACAGCCATGACAAAAATTCCTTCAAGTGTGTATATGCCACTGAGAAGAAACAGAATTAAGAACAAAAACTGTATAGTATGTTAGGAAGTAAAAGATCCATTTTTCCAAAAAAAGAATTTTTACATGTATGAGTGTTTTGCTGAATGTATGTATGTGTACCATGTGCATGCTTAATGCCCATAGATGCCAGAAGAAGATGTTCCCTGGAACTTAGGTTGTTAGACGTCATGTGGATTCCTGGAATGAAACTGGGAACTCCACAGAGCAGAGTGATCCTAACCTCTGAGCCTCTTCTTCAGCCCCCCAAAGTGAAAAATTATATGTGAAAAATATAAAGAAAAAAAACCCCAAAACCTGTAAATGCTATAAGATGAGCAGTATCCTGGAAGCGAATATATGTGCAGGCACTCACTCACTCACTCATTGTACTCATTTTCATAATTTCAGATTTAATATCTCTAGACAGACCCCAGAATCTATGTAAATCCCTGCCCATTGGTGCACTTTTTGCAACATCTCCAATGTATAAACATGTTACTGCTTCCTATCTTTAAAGACAAGCAGAAGTAAAGTGAATTCCCATAATTCAAATTTCTCCCCTAAACCTTACTCTACTCTTTCTCCCCAAAACCTTATACTACTCTTTCTGTCTAAGATGAAGTTCAACAAATAGCAATCTGTATTTTATCTCATTGAGTGCATGCATTTTTGAACATCACACTGACCTTATACCTATGCCTGGGATCATTCTAAACATAAGGAAGGTATTATTAAAGTCCTTTTTCTTTAGATTATTTCCAAGGGTAAATGAAGACAGAGATATTTTCCTTGGGAGAAGATAAGGATGTTTAATTAGCACTGTACAAACCATAAACCATGAGAATACAATAATATTCTGTTTCATGTGATCTGCAAAGATATATACTCTTCCTTGAATATCATAAAAGATCCTCTATATAAAATAGTGTCATAAATATCTTCACATTCAAAATACTATATATTAATTACCTTCAGAGCAGACAGCAGAAGACAAACTTAAGAGAGACAAGATAGATATGTTTCTTGCTCTAATCTGTGCCTTTTGACCTGGGTGGTTCAAAATCCTAAATATTCTTAGTTTTGCCTACTTTTTCATAACTAGAATTCTTTCTTTCTGAAACCAAATATCAAATTTTAAATACACATGTAGTCTCATACACACATAGAGGCTATGTGGACAGGAATTTCAACAGATTCTAAGCATATGTTACTTGGTTGTCCAGAGCAAATGGAATAGATGATCCAGAAATAAGTCCATAGAACTACAGCCAACTGATTCTCAGGCAAAGTATGATAAACATAAAACATAGAAAGCACAATCCCTTTAAAAAATATGCTGGAAAGAACTATAGTTTTTTTTCTGCAAATAGTGAAATTAGATCCCTATGTTTTACCCTGTAAAGAAAGAAGAAAAGAAAAAAAAAAACACTCAGAACCAATCAAGGACCCTAATGTAAGAACAGAAACTTGGATCCTGCTACAAGAAAACTCCTCAAAATATTAGCACAGACAGGTAATTCCAGAATAAGTCTCTGATAGCTTAGGAAATAAAATAATTATTAATATGGATGACTGCATGGAATTGAAAACTTTCTGCATAGTAGAAGTAGAAGAAACATTTACCAGAGTGACCTGACAGAAAATCTGTGCTGTCTATTCACATGACTGAAGATTAATATTCATTATATATAAAGAACTTAAAAATTTCAACAGCAAAAAACAATCTACCCATTTTCAATTCAGACAGCAGACTTACCTGACAGGCAGGCATATATGCTCTGGTATTTTTGGCAAGTGTGGCCAATATTGATGTTGCTTGAATTCTTCTAGGCTCACTTGTGCTACTTGTATGCAATCCATTCCACTTTTATTACCAGCCATCACGATGAACCACTCATAGTCAATAACCTGAAGAAGATTGCTGCTATCTTAACAAAGATGCAAGATAATAACGACGATAAAGGAAAAACAGAAGATGGAGAAGATGACCGGAGTGCAGAAGAGATTGTCATCTCTCATAAAAGGAAGGTGTGGCTCCACAACCCCAGCAGAGAAGTTAATAGTTTCCTAAAAAATAAAGATTACACTTTCCACACCAGCTAAGAAAACAGCTGTCACCCCAGGCCAAAAGTCAGAAGCCACACAGAGACACGAAGATAGTTATGGGGCTGGAGATATGACTGAGATATTAAGAGTACTGACTGCTCCTCTAGATGGTCTGGGTTTCCTTCTTAGAACTTATATGGTGGATTACAACCTCTGTAACTCCAATCTGAGGGAATTCAATGTCATCTTCCAGCCTCTGAGAGCATTGAGTGCATGTGGTACACAGGCATACATGCAGACAAAACACTCACACACATAAAACAAAAATAACTTTTAAAAAGGGTAATAGATCAACAAAAGTAGTCACAACATCTGACAAGAAGGCAGCCACACATGAAAAACATTGGAGGCAAATTCTGGTAAAATGGAGCTATCACTTCAGGAAATGTGGTAACACACAACAAGAACGCCAAGAGGTAAAGCATTAGTTTGATGATGATGATGATGTGGAAGAGGAGCAGGAGGAGGAAGATGGGAGAGACAGGAAGAGATAAAGGTGAAGATGAATTTGAGTCTTCAGTGGTAAAAGCAGAAGCTGTTCCTTCCTGAAAAAATGGGGACGAAAAAGAGGATGGTGATTATGGTGATGATAATGTTGTTGATGATGGTGATGACAATGAAGAGGAGGAAGGGGGCATTAAAGAAGAGACTATGAGATTATACTAGCCAAAGGAAGGAAACTCCTGTAAAAATGACTCCTGTGAAAGCCATGGACAAGGAGGAAGATGATAAGATGATAATCAGGAAGGGGACATTAAGAAGGAAGGAGAAGGTGATGAATAAGAGGAATAAGGATTGTTAATGAAGCACCTGGAAAATAAATGAAGAAAATGGAAAATTAGCTACCAATGTCAGGAAACAAAAAGAAGAGGCTCAGAACCAACTATACTTTTGATCTCTCTTCACTGGAAAGACAGCCTGAACTGACCCACTCTGGTGATGGGATGGCCAAACACCCTAATTGTCATGGTAGAAACCCCATCCAATGACTGAGGGATCTGGAAGCAGAGATCCACGGCTAGGCCCCGGGTGGAGCTCCAGAAGTCCAATTAGTGAGAAAGAGGAGGGTCTATATGATTGAGAATTGTTGAGAGCAAGGTTGGATAAAGCACAGGGACAAATAGCCAAATGAATGGAAACACATGAACTATGAACCAATGGCTGAGGGGCCCCCAACTGGATCAGGCCCTCTGAGTGGGTGAGACAGTTGATTGGCTTGATCTGTTTGGGAGGCATCCAGGCAGTGGGACTGGGTCCTGTGCTCATTGCATGAGTTGGCTGTTTGGAACCTGGGGCTTATTCAGGGTCACTTGGCTCGGCTTGGGAGGAGGGGACTGGCCCTGCCTGGACTGAGTCTACCAGGTTGATCTCTGTCCTCAGGGGAGGCTTTGCCCTGGAAGCGGTGGGAATGGGGGGGTGGGCTGGGGGGAAGGGGAGGGGGGGGGGAGGGGGGGAGAACAAGGGAATCCGTGGGTGATATGTAGAACTGAATGGTATTGTAAAATAAAATAAAATAAAATAAAAATTAAAAAAAAGAAAGACAAATCCTAACAAACCTGTCCCTGAATTAGCTGCTATGAATCATTTTTTCCCCTAAAGCACTCTAAATGTATCTGTCAGAACTGGTACAAATAGGAATCTCGGTTATGTGGATTTTGAGTTATTGAAAAACCTAGAAAAATGCCCAAACTACCTGGTTTCAATGTATTTGGTGATGTGATTAAACTAATGAAACTGAAAGGCAGACAGTAAGAAAATGTGAGCTGTGAGAACAGTTTTGGTCAAAATCTCTGTTTCAAGGTCACTCAAGAAGAGTTGAAAGAACTGTGTAATGATGCCATGGAAATAAGTTTAGTCAGCCAGGATGGGAAGAGTGAAGGGAATGCTTATATTGAATTTCCAAGAGAAGCTGATGAAGAGAAAGCCTTTGAAGAAAAGCAAGGGACAGAAATCAACGGGTGATCCATTTCCTTCCACTACACTGGACAGAAAGGTCAAAGGCAAGGGAGTGGTGAATAAAAACTTTGGTTTTAAGTAACCTCTTCTATAGTGCAGCAGAAGAAACACTTCGGGAAGTATTTGAGAAAGCAACGTTTTTCAAAGTGCCCCAGAACCCAAATGGCAAATCTAAAGAGTCTGCATTCATAAAATGTGCTTCATTTGAAGATGTGAAAGAAGCTTTAAACTCCTGCAATAAAAGGGAAATTGAGGGCAGAGCAATCAGGTTGGAGTACCAAAAACACAGACATTCACCTATTACAAGGGTCAGTCATCCAATATACTGTGAAATGCATATCTGAAGATACCACTAAAGGTGCTTTAAAAGGATTAGGCATTGGAGGCCTCTGCTCAGGCAAGAATCTTCACAGGCCTGAGAAATGGATCTCCTAAACGGTTGGGCTGTTTGCCATGGAAGATGGTGAAACTGATGGAAAGAAAGTTACCTCGGACTAAGAAAAGCCTAAGGCTGAATGTGGCTCCAGTCACTCACGGTGGAAGCAAAGTAGAAGGAGGTAGATTTGTCTTCAGAGGTAAGGCTTGGGGGACCAAGAACATTTCAAAGGAAGTAAAAAGGGTAGAGGAGGAGCCTTCAAGCCACAAGGAAAAGAGGGAAAATTTGAAAAGTTTCTTCTGGCTGTATCTTTCTTCTATTTGAAACAAAATACTTTGTAGATTTTTTTTTTCTGTTACTTGCTTGATGACAAAGCTATCTAAGAACATTTCAATACATAGTACTGTGGTCTAAATAACAGTTTGAGATACCCTATTCATTTTTACTGATAGTGATATTATAATTTTAGAGAGATCAATAAAAGAACTTACACCTATCTCTAGGGTTTTTGGTTTTTATTTTTTTGCAGTGGAGTGTTCAAGACAGGGTTTCTTTGTATAACCTTGGCTTTCCTATAACTATCTCTGTAAACCAGGCTGTCCTTGAACTCACAGAGATCCACCTGTCTCTGCCTCCTAAGTGCTGGGATTAAAAGCATGTGCCATCACTGCCTCAGCTTATCTATAAATTTTTGTTCTATGTTGTTTCAACATATATACAGATTCATTTTTCTCCTACAGTTGTTTCCTCTTTTATACTGATGATTATAAGTGAAAATTTTATTATAATTTTGTTTGGTGACTTTAGGACAAATCACAAGTCCTAAATAGTAATGTCAGTCTAAAACCAAAATATAATAAGTAATCTGATTGCTAAATGTCCAAGTGATCTTAATAAATACTGTCTAACTAATAATATATATTATATATATTAGTATTATATATAATACTTCATATGTGCAGCAGAACTCAGAGGTTCTTGGTGACCACACATTACTTCATCAACACTGTTGTTCCAAGTTATCTAGGACTAAATCTAGAGGTATCATATTTGTATCATGTTATAGGCTGCTCCTTTATGTCCAAGGAGTATGCCCCCATCAAAAACAAAACAAGTTAAAATATCATAAACTGAAAATACATTTAATATGCTTAAGTTATTTAACATCAAAGTTTTGCAACAAAATGCACAATAGAAATCTGTTCCTTTAGGTTTCTTATCTGGTTTTCTGAGGGCTATGGAACAATATGATGGCTCAATATCTCTAAAGGGCATTAAATTTCAAAAGCTAACATAGAATTTCTATTTAATGTTGATTTTCATCACCACATACTCTAAAATCATTCAAGGAAACCATTGTGAATTGAGGACATTTGAATTGAATATCTGGAAGAAACAGCCTACTTTGCTGTAGGGCAACACTAAGGAAATTCAGTCATCAGAAACCTAGGTGTACAGAATCACAATGAGATGTGATAACTTTTGCAAGTTACTGAAGTTTTGTATAAAATCTGAAAACTCTTTCCTTTCACAATATTCCAGAACTGTACTCTTTCATCTGAGCTCCACTATTCAGCTTTATTTCCTCTTTCTACATCCTTTTACTCTTTTTCTTGTTACTCATTTCAAGGTGCTTTCTGTGATGCATCTTGCTAACCATTCAGAACTCAGAATTTCAATGCCATAGGTTCCCAGGTCTCCATATTTTTTTTAACTCATTCCTGAGCATCTTTGGTTAAATTGTAGAATTTTCAAAGAAACATAACACTTAAAATTCAGGAGGTTAAAATTATTTCATTTTAGTAGAAACATCTGAATTTTAAAAGAATTAAAATATACTAATTTGTTGATGCCTTACTACTATGATTTTAAGCCCAATATATAGAAAAGACAGTGTTTTATTTTGCTTTCTATTGCTCTGATAAACACCATGAGGAAAAGCAATTTTAGGTGGAAAAGGTTTATTTCACTTTATAGCTTATAGTCCATCACTGAGGGAAGTCAAGGCAGGAGCTCAAGGCAGGAGCTCAAGGCAGGAACCTGGAGACAGGAACTGATGTAGAGACTGGGAAGGAACTCTGCTTACAGGCTTGCTCCTTATGGCTCTCTCAGCCTTATTCCTTATACAACATAGGACCACGTGCATGGGGTTGGCACTGGCTCTGGTGAGGTGTTCTCTTCCACATCAATAACTAGTCAAGAAAATCCCCTAAAGGCTTGCCTGAAGGGCAATCTGATAAATGCATTTTCTAAATTGAGGTTCCCTCTTTGCAAATGATACTAGCCTGTGTCAAATTGACAAAAAGACTAATCAGTGCAGTAGATAATCACAATAACCCCAAAGAAATTTACCCCATTTTAGATTATATTGGCAGTTTAAAAATAAGAGAATTCTTAGAAATAGCTAAAATTTCTCATGATCTTGCATATTTATCTTCACTGAGTTTTGGATTTTTGAATTGCTTGCTTGTGTGTGCACAAGTTTGTGTATGTGTGCTTTGTGAGGATGTGTGGACATGTGTTACACAAATGCCTGTTATTCCTTTGGAAGAGGATATCAAATCCTCTGGAGCTGGAGTTATAGGTGGTTTTGAGGCATCTGATGTGGGTGCTAGGACGTGACTGTGGTCTTCTGGCAGAGCAGTATGCACTCCTAACCACACAGCCATCTCCCCAGCCCCTTTACTGCTTTTTTTAAATTTAAATATCCATTTATTTAATTGTATGTGTATTTGTGTGTGACTGAGTGTACATATATGTACCACATATGTGCAGTGCCTGAGGAAGTGAGAAGAGGCATCTCATCACCTAGAACTGGGATTAAGTATGGTTGTAAGGTACCACATGTGAATTAGGAATCCAATTCTGTCTTCTGCAAGAGAAGCAGTACTCTTAACCACTGATCCATCTCTTCAACCCCTTCACAACTTTTGTATACACTGACAAATCAGATTTTTAATTCATAGTTTCATGTGTCAACCAAATTTTTGGAACATTAACTTTCACTTAAAAAAGTAGACATATTAGTTGTTTCAGCCATTTTAAACATTGGACTAAATACTAGTGCCCAGTTGGGTGAATGTGGCCAAGAGTTACATTGTTTGGCCTGCAGTCTTTTCCCAATTGAACTGATAGTCAAAGTTTGAAAAATGGGCAATAGCACACAAAAAAAATCCAGTTTTACTACTGGAGTTTCTAGTTCCCCATAATTCACATTAAAGTACTATGTTTATATTTATACTTATTTCATTCGACTTTTGATAATTCATTAAGTCCAGTTAGTGCTTCTCCTATGTCTATTCATGCATGGAAGTGAGAGATGAGACCATCCCCTGAAGAATGAGACACCTATCAATTACCATATCCTCAATAAAGAATGATTTTTCTTCTCTCCCAAAAAGTATACAGTGACATTATGAGAACGACCCTGAAGATAATCTACCCCATGTATGCCAGGATTTTTAGCAGGCTTGATCTTGTATAGATATTGTGCAGGTAACCACACATGATTGTAACAACCATGTTTTGTTCATAAGACAGCATTTCATGGACCATCCTCCAGCTCTTACATGCTTTCCACTCCTTTTCCCACAGTATTCCCTGAATCTTGGTGGTTATTATAGATTTCCCAAAAGTCTGAGTACTCAGTCACTTCTTTTCAGATCTTTGATGTTATATACTACTTTATTGATGACTATCCAATGCAGAAAAAAACCTCTTTGATTAAAGTTGAGAGCAGCACAATTCTGCAAATGTCACTATTTGACATTCTGTAACTTACAAATTTGTGTAGAGGAAAAAAACAACATTTTGTTGGAGAATTCCTCAAACTAAAATTACCCCCCCAATATTCATCCCTACAATAATCTTACTGTATTCACCATAAATGAAGGATTAATACAATCTCATCCATAAGATAAATGAGTTGTTTTTGTTCCTAGAAACTAAAAATTAGTAGAAGCTTTGAAGCTGTATGGTCTTTTCGTAACCTCCTTCAGCTTCAATTAAGTAATCATCCCATAGGCCAATAGTTCAGATCATCTTTCCAAGGACTACTGAGAAGGAAGTTACATTTTGCTTTTGGGAAAAACAAGTAGACTATATAAACATGAAATAAATACTCCTTTAAAAGTAATTCAGTGCAAATCTACAATGAACTTAAGATTTATTCATCAAAATATTTCTTCTTCCACTCTCTTGTATAACAAAATAAACATCATCTTTTTATCCAAATAAAGATCTACTTTACAAAATCAAATGACACACATCATACCCTAAAATTATTATGAAACTCTCTACTTAAGACATATCAATTTAGATTTATTTCACCTTTGAAACTGATGCCATTTCCTGAAATACTAGTTTTCTTAATTTTTATTTTATATGTATGAGTGTATTTAAGTGCACCAAATGCATGAAGTGCTTGAGAAAGCCAAAAGAGAATGTGAAATCCCATGGATCTGGAGTTACAAATGGATGTCAGCTCTTATGTGGGTGCTGGGAATTGAACCCATGTCCTCTGGAACAGAAGCGATTGCTACTATAAGTTGAGCTATCACTTGAGCTTTCTGAAATAGACAGTCATGTGTATTATGAATATTTACATTACAGCTGCTTTGAACTTTTTACATGAAAAATAGATTTTTTAATGCAATATATTCTTTTTACAGTTCTCCCTCCTCCTACTTCTCCCAGTCCCTCCCAGAATCCCCTCCCCTCTGGCTCCACATGCTTTCTGTCTCTCATTAGAAAAAAAACAGGTATCTGAAAAAATTATTAAAATAATATAAAACAAAAACTAACAAATCAGAATAGAATAAAACAACCAAACAAGAAAAAGATCAAAAGAAAAACCACAAGAAATGCATATAGACGCACACACACACACACACACACACACACACACACACACACACACATACATACATACACTAGCACACACAGAAATCCCATACATAAAACCTGAAGCCATAATATATACAAAAAGGACTTGTAGTTCCTTTGGAGAAAACTAATTTTTCATTTCATTTCTCCACCAAATGGAGATAGCTCTGGGCTATGGATGGGGGACCTGTGTTCACCTCTCCTTTCAGATCTAGGACCCTAATTGTTGCAGACCCATGCAGACTTTGTGCATGCTCCCATAGTCCCTGTGAGTTTACATGTGTACCAGACATGGTGTGTCCAGAAGGCCTTGATTCCTTGGTGTCTGTCATCCCCTCTGGGTCTTAGATGCATTCTGCTTCCTTTTACTCAGAGTTCCCTGAGCCCTGAAGGGAGGAATTTGTTGGACATATCTGTTTTAGTGTGGAGTGTCCCAAGGTCTCTTACTCTATACATGTTGTCTGGCTGCGCATCTCTGTATTTGTTTAAATCTGCTGCAGAAGGAAGCTTCTCTGATAATGGCTGGGAAAGGAATGGATCTATAATTATAGTAGAATGTCATTAGGAGTCATTTTGTTACTATATTCCTTTAGCAGAACAGTTGTTGGTTTTTAGCCAGTTTTCTGGCCTTTCTGGTCTCAGGTTCTTAGACTTGGCTGTTTTCAAGGAGTTCTGTAGATGTTGGTTCAGTAAAATGGCCTTAACTTAAGTCTGTAGAGAGTCACAAATGGCCTTGCCAATAGCTGGGTTGTTGGGGGATTCCCATGGGACGCCTTTAGTCAAGAAATCAATGAGATTATTTTGAATGGTGCTGTTTCCCTGATTGTTTTATTGGCCCATTTGTCAGTTGTATAGAGGAAGGTTTGGTGGTATTGGCCCATTTGTCAGTTGTATAGAGGAAGGTTTGGTGGTTTGAATAAAAATGGTCCCCATAGACTCATGGGGAATGGAATTATTGGATGAGAAGCCTTGTTGGAGTAGGTGTCACCTTGTTGGAGGAAGTGTGTCATTGCAGGGGTACTTTGAGGTTTCAAATGCTCAAGCCAGGCTCAGTGTCACTCTCTCTTCCTGCTGCCTCCTGATTCAGATGTAGAACTCACTGCTCCTTCTCTAGCACCATGTGTGCCTTCATGTGGCCATGCTTCTCACCATGAAAATAATCAACTAAACCTCTGAAACTGTAAGCCAGCCTCAATTAAATGTCTTCTTTGTTAACAGTTGCCATGGTCAAGGTATTCTTTAACAGCAATAGACACCCTGACTAAGACAGAAATCTACTGTTTTGTTTCTGTATTCAGTTTGTATCCAGCTACTTTGCTGAAAATGCTTACGAGCTATAGAATTTTCCTGGTGGAATCCTTAGGGTCACTTAATACATAATCATATTATCTACAAAAAAAGATGCTTTGATTTCTTCCCATTATATCTGTATCTGCTTTATTTTCATCTATTTTCTAAGATAAGAAGAATTCAAGTGCTATATTGAAGAGGTATGATAGAGAATACAACTTTGTCTTGTTCCTAATTGTAATTTTAATCATTTGCATTTCTCTCCATTTAGGTTGAGACTGGCTATGGGTTTGCTATGCTTTGTCTCTATTATTCTATGGCATGTTCATTGTATATGTAGTTCATCCAGGATTTTATTATGATGGGTTGTTGGATTTTGTCAAAGATCTTTTCTGCATCTAATGAGATAATCATGTGTCTTTGTCTTTCAGTTTATTTATATGGTGATTTACATTTATCAGTTTTTATAAGTTGAACCATCTCTGCATCTCTTGGATGGAGCCTTGATTATGGTAGATGATCTTTTTGATATGTTCTTAGATTCAGTTTTTAATTATTTTACTGAGTATTTATGCATCTATATTCACAAGGGAAATTGGTTTTTAATTTTCTTTATTGGGTCTTTATGTGATGTAGGTATCAGGGTATCTTGGCCTCATAAAACAAATTTAGTGGCATTCTTTCTGTTTCTTTTGTGGCTTAATTTGAGGAGTAGTAGATTAACTCTTCTTTGAAAGTCTGGTAGAATTATGCACTAACCATCAGTCCTGGGCTTTTTTTGGTTGGGGACCTTTTAATGACTGCTTCTATTTCACTAGGAGTTATGCATCTATTTAAATGTTTTATCTGATCTTCAAGATTTAAGCTTATTAAGTGTCACCTATCTTGAAAATGATCCAGTCCTTTTAGATATTCCAATTTTGTGAAGTACATTTTTAGAGTATGTCCTTATGATTCTCTGAATTTCCTCTTGTCTTTGTTGGGTCGTTGTCCTATTCCTTGGTTTCTGTTGCCCTCTCTGGTTTCATATGTCAACCAAATTTTATTGGTACCTTAATTTTCACTTAAAATTCAAACATCATTCTTGTTTTCCTGATATTTAGTTAAGATGAGGACAAAAGGTTGCTGAAGACACACCACATGCTTGAGCCATAGACCATGGAGAAATCAAAGTGGAATTGACTTGAAAGCTTCATCCCTACTGACTAGATTTCACAGGACTGGAAGGTGTTGTGAATACTACTTGAAGGAAAAAGTACTTTCAGCCTTACCCAGTTGTGAACTCTGAGAACTGCAAAAATGACTACCCTGGAAAGACATGCACTCCTGTGCAATAGTAGCACAAATATCATGGGAGTAATCTGCCTGTGTCTGATTGGATTTAAGGATCATCGATTACATTGCCAGGCTTTAAGCTAATTGAAGATCTCTACCCCGCCCCCAAACTACTTATGTGTCTGTAATTCAAACAGTGGTAAACAAAGTGTGTCTTTTCTTTCTATGGCTTTGAAACTCATTTAACCATTTATTCCAGAGGAAAACACGGGTAGTATTACTGTTCTGTAGCCTTTTTTCTGTCCACTGGTAGTGATTGGGGAAGATTTATCACATTGTACTAAAATGATTATCCATAAGATGTCCCGAGTACACAGACTCTCCCCCTCTCTCCAAGGTTGACCTGACTTATCATTTTTTTTTTTTTTTGGTTTTGAGCATTTGGATTTAGATTCTCAGTAGATCAGATCTTTCCTATCTATCTTGGAAAACCAGGCAAGATCCTTCCCTTATCAAATGAATTTACTATTATTTATTTATTGAGGTAAAAGTCTCACTCTAGCCTAGGTTTGTTTGGAACACACTGTGTGAACAAGCTGGTCTTGAATTTGATGTGTCTCTCCTACTTTACCCTGCAAATTGCTAAAATAACAGGTGTGAGACCTCATGGCCTGATATTGAATTTACTACTCAAAAAAACATTATTGACAGTGAGTAGTTTTAGGTAGATGATTCAACAGGTACTCTATTTGAGTACTCAAGAGATATAAATGACCTTTTTCCTGGTATCACAGTCTCACCTACACCCTAAGACACTCTCTAGTACTGGGACAGTACTTCAGAAACAGCACTCTATACCATATTTCATCAGATGACAGAATCCATGCTATATTCTATATGTGGGTCACAGATTGCAGAAATAATGTATATTAAAATAGAGACCATTTGTCAGGTAGCATATTTTATCTTCATTCAAGAGCCTGTCATCAAACTCAGTTGTGGGAAGTACATCAGAACAGAATCTCAAGAATAGATGTCAAATAAAATAATTTTCATTTCAACAAATAAGGAGATCATGAAAAATTATATTCAAAGCTGTAACCTAGTTGAGTAGTAGATTACTGTTTTTTGGGGCTGTTAATGCATATTCAATACAAAGAAAAGCATAGTGTGTGGGTATGAAGGATCATTTACAAGTGCAGACTCAAAACTTTCTCTCTCACATTATGGATGATTTGGGAACAGGACTTTTGTCCTTCCCAATGTGCACATTAGAATTAGCATGGGAGAATATTTGCTGCTATATCATTGGCACATAACCTTAAGAGTGGGTAAAGTATATTACTTCAAAAAAGCAACTGTAACTGATGTGTTACAGAAATAACTTTACATTGGAACTTATTGTACTGAATAGGTGTTTCCCCCTGCTTTATCAACTATTCTCTGGGAGAAATCCTGCATTTTGAAGTCTCAGGCTTCTCCTCTGCTAGCAATATGGCATAAGCCTATGCCATGGGTCTCAAAACATGCACTTCTTTCATGCCAAAACTTCCAAATTTTCCTTTCCATATCTCATTCAACACTATCTCTGAGACTAGCAATGATAAAATAGAGATTGCATAAGAAATATTTTAGACAAATAATAAATTAAAACCTTTCCAGATATATTGTGTCATGTGGGTAGAAAACAAAAGTTGGCTGTGAAAAGACTCCTCAGCACCCTAGGATAAAATAAACAATGAAATACATAAATATTAAATTCCTTAAACTAACACTGCATATTTTTATACAAAAGAAGACAAACCTTATATATTTTAAAATAGGTGTCAAGCATATAAATTGGAGAAAATGAGCTGTTTAATGACTTAACGGCTCTGAAAGCAGGTTCAGATCACAGAAATATAGCAGTAGTACCAGTGAAAGGGTCCACAGAAAAACCCTGAAATGCAAGTAATTAAGTAGTTGATACTTATCTTACTAATTGATCTGTACATTTGACTGGAGGTCTTCTTCAGGCACTATGGCTTCTGCCTCAGCATTGGATGCTTCCTTTTGAATGGAAGATCTTAGTTCAAGAAAGATTTGAATGGAAGATCTTAGTCCAAGAAAGGGCAGTAATAAACAGACTAATTAAGTATAACTTTCAAAGGAAAAGCCTGATATGAAAGTATTAAGAGAGAAAGGTAAAAGATAATCTACCATCTTAGACATACTTGACAAACCTTGGTAAATTAGTACATTTGTATCTAAATAATTTTAAGAATATTTTCTAATGCATAACCTGTTCTGAATTTTGACAGTTTAGGTATGTATGAGACCTTCTAATAAAACCCTTAATTTGCCTTTTTACCCTTCTTCTCTTTCTTGCCCCCCATTTCCTCTTCTCCTCCCCCTGCTCCTTCTTCTTCTTTACACTTTATATCAGACTCCATCAAATGCTTGGTGGGGACAAAAGGAACTCTTTTTGTTCTGAAGAGAATGCTTTCAGTGCTGTCAGCATTAGCAACCCTGTCAATAGATTTTGCCCTTTGATAAGAACTAGGAAATGAAGAACTACAGGAGTGAATGAGTAACAAAAGAGATGTGAAGAAGTGGGAGATAGTACATCAAATGGAATTACTCATACTGCCAGACTACAACAAAAGAAGTTGTGGGCTTTTTCTCCACTGAACACACACACACACACACACACACACACTGATGTGGATGCCATGAAACACATCTTTTCTTCCCTAGTGAAAATGAACAGCTCTCATTAAAAATGTACTAGCTTCTCTGTGGTGATCATTTATTTTAAGTTGGTATTCTGTCATTTAAATCCTTTTTGCATATAAATGTGGTATTGCTTTAGTATTCTTCCAATAATACAGTGTATGTACATTATCTGAATAGTGTGGAAACGTATCTGAGAGAAACATCCACAAGAGTTAAAAATAAAAATGATGAACAGTGCCTCACCATGCAATTATTCCAAAACACCCTGCCCATCTAGTTCCCTCTAACCCAGCTACAATGTCCTTAATCTTTCCCCAACAGCCATGTTCATCTCTTCTTAAAGTTCTTTACAATTATATTCATTCTGAGTAGAACACTCCCTCAGTATCACCCTATAGGTTCTTCCACTTCATTTTTGTCTTTTATGCAACATCAAAATGTTCTAAGATAAATATTCTGATCACCTTTATAAAAGTAGCTCTTAATTCACTATATCTTACTGTGGGCTGTTTTCCATTGTAAGTCATATAATCTTCTGCTCTTTCAAATTTCTCTGTGTATGTGTGTATATACAGGTAGTAGGTATGTATTCATGTTTGGAGGTATATGTGCACATGTGTGCACATACATGTAAAGGCCATAAATCAGTCTTGGTTTTATTCCCCAGGTGCCATTCACCTTTTTGTGACACAGTCTTTCCCTGGGAACTGAGGCTCAACCACTAGGGTAGGATTGCTGTGCAGGAAGACCCAGGGCCCTTTTTGTCTCTTCTGCTCCATTCTCAAATTTTTACATAGGTGTTGGGGCTTAGGAGATCAAACTTGGGTCCTCATGCTTATGTAGCAAGCATTTGACTAGCTTAGCTATGTAAATAGTTTTCAGATTTCTTTATATATAATCTGTGATGTTTTGGGTACAACGTCCCTCCAACACCTGTGTGTTGACAACTTGCCTTGGAGCTCTGTGAACTTCAGGGGTAGGAATTTGGGAAGGGATTTGACCTAATTAGTAGATTCACTGATGAATTCTATATTTTATAGCCCTCTTCAAAGATAATATAAGCTAAGAGGTATGGATGGCCTAGTTTGAGGAAGTAAGTCACTAAGCATGTGTCCTGGAAGAGTGTGTCATATATTATATCTGTTTCTTTCTAGTTATCAGCTTCCTGGCCCGTATGTGATGAGCAACATGCTTCTGCTATGAAGAACTGCCTCACCACAGGGATCAAAGTGCTGGAACCAAATGACCATGAAACTCAAACTGAAACTTACATGAAGCTATGAGGCCAAATCAATCTTTCTTCTCTTAAATTGTTTAATTTGAGGAATTTTGTCAGTTGCAATACTCTCCTCATTCTCCTGTGAAGTCTTTCTTCTTCTCCTCCTTCTCTTCTTTCTTGTCCCTTTCCATCTATTCTTTCTTGTCTTCTCCACTGATGAATTCCAACATCCCTCTAAACAATGCTTGGTATATAGTAAGACAGTATTTATTGCTTATTTACTGCTTCCTATATGTCAGGTACTTTTCAAAAATTGATATTAATACCTAATTATCATAGTAGACATTGCTTTTTCCATTCTTATAAACAAGGAAAATGAGGCAAGATGATATAAATAACTTGTTCAAATTCACATCTAGTATGTCAGCAAGCCAGCATTCATAATACAGACTGACAACTATAGTGTCTTTCCCTGGTAGAAGTTCAACATTTGCTAATTTAAAACTTATTAGTTTTAAATGGTTTATTGGTATTAATATCTTGGATAGTTTTGTACCTTCTAATAGACATCAATGTAATTCATATTTTGTGTTTCTACTCAGAGCATGAAAAAGTATTATGAAAGAAGTACCTGGTGGTCAGTATATCATTTGTCTTTCTTAAATGAGTTAGCAGATATTATTTATATATTATCTTATCAAAACCTCATAGCAACCTGATAAGGAATGAGTAGTACTTGCTGTATTTTACAAAATGAAAATTGAGATTGTCTTCAAGGTTATGTAGAGTCATAAACATTAGTAATTTTCACTATCTAAAACATAGTTTTAGGAAACATTTTAGCATCTCTACCATCAAAATGTGTCATTTAAGCCTCCAGATTCTACAAAGTACATTTGCCTATATCATTTTTACCTTTCTTAATGGTACATAAAATAATGACACACATTAAGATGAATGTCATTTTAGATTTACAACATGTGGATAAAGAACAAATGTAATATTCAAGTTCAAACAGAAATCGTACCCAAACCCAATGTCTTTGCTGTCATGAAGACTTGTCCATACTTTTCTTGCTTGGTTCATAATTTGAAGTCAATTACCCTTCCTTGATGGAAGCAATAGAATTAACTTTGAAGACGTTTCTGTTAAAGAGAATAATTCAAACTTTCCCTACTTTATCAGAACACCATTCAGAATGCAATACCTGGACTGAAGATATAGGTAGTAGGAGGGCATTTGCTTAGCCTGCACCAAACCGGAGTTTGTTCACCAGCAGTACTAATCACCATCATTGTAGTTTATGTTCCTAATGATGTAATTGGAACAACTTTAGATATTTTGTACAGAGAACTGAGTTTACGACCCAACATATCTCTAGCTCTAGGAACTTATATTTTTAGAGGTAACAGAAGCAAATTCCACAAAATTAAATAGGTTTGTTAAAATTTCATTAAAATTCAGAGGTTGATGATATATTCATTAAATGTATGAAGGACTGATATGTACCAATAGGTGATGGCGATTGGAAAATATAATAGAGATGTTATTTATCTCTTAGCTGAAATTTTGAAGTTATTTTAGAATAAATATTTCTAATTAAGTTTTAATAATGAACAATGGAAAGTTATGCTGCTAAAGATAGGCTGTTCTATATCATATTCTAGGAAAGAAATGAAGGTGATTACACAATAGCTCTTTCCATCATGAAATTCAGAATGAAACTGGAAAAAGCAAAAATATTCTGACCTATTTAAGGAAGTGACTACTCTTTAATGTGTTCTCAAAAAGATAACTAAAATCTAACAAAATTAGTTAAAATAATGATGCTTTGGTATTTCACATATCCATTGTGGGATTCAGAAATTAATATCTGCCTGAAACAAAAGGAGCTAATATGGCAAATTACCAGTGTTATAGTTCTCTATTCATTTCCCCAACAAGATAACTAGCACTTTAATTTCTTGAGTAAAATTGCCATTCTAATTCTGCTGACCTTTCTTTTAGGTAGAAAATTAATTTAGTATAGTTCACCATTATTTATATCTTGAATCTGTCAATTTTGAGTTTTTAATGAATAATTCATCTTTTTTCTTAACTAAAATATATCTTCCCTTTTCAAGACTCCTATCATGTCAATTAATGGTATGCATTTATACAGTTAACCTTTGATTAATAAGGTACAGAATATTTTCATTAGTCTTGTTTTGCAAGAAATGGTCAATTAAATCTTTGATAAGGATTTATAGTATGATTGGAGGCTGGCATGTGTCTAAAGCAATTAATTGATATTTTCTTTATAATTAGACATCATGTTTAGAATAGATTATTCTAACAACTCAACATTTGAAAAATGTGTTTAAAACTATATGAAACTTTCACACAGCATCTACTTCACTACTATTAACAATCTGCATGTTAACTCATGGGGTATTCATATAGATCATGAGTAAATGCTTCCTTGAAGGGTGAGGGTACAAAGAACTATGGGATATAAATGTAACAGTAACTGGCTCACATAATTCTCGAAAATTTAATTTCTTTTCTCAGACTTTTACTAGTTTAATTCAGTAAAGCTCTGAACTTTATCCAGGCTTAGCAAGACCTTTAATTCACTCCAAGTCTTTCTAATTGAATAATAATATAATGCTGTGGATATCAAATAACATTCTGTAGTACAACTGATTCTATGTTATTCACACTTTGATCTGTAATGTGTTAATAATCATTGAAAGCATTACCTATTTATTTAAATAAATAGCTGGCAAGCCTATCTTTTGGGAACTGTCCTGTACATTGTAGACTATTTAGCAACATCTTATCCTTTACATGCTTGAACCTAGTACCATCCATCATCACATGACATGACATGTGAATATGTCTTGAGATTTTGCTGAGCATCTTCAAAGAGTAGATTGGTCCTTTTTTCAGTGTTCGATACATATGTACACTCATCCATATATATGTATCTAATAGTGAGTTAGAGGAAATGTATGAACATAAGGAAGGCTTAGAAACTATATGATGTATGACATTTGCAAGAAAACTAAACAATAAACCATCTAGATGTATCAAAATATCCAGATGCGTATTACTAAGTAAGTAAACCATCAGTGACTCAGACTGATTTTTTCCAATTTAACCTTCTGTAAATACAGGCTTCTTCTTTCTTTGGTCTAATGATTATATGATGAATAACAGGCTCAGAAATCTGTTGATCTAGTGTTTTGAGTTGTCTTACTCTCTGATTTGGATGATGACTCAGCTGCTCTGACTCACTGAGTAATTCAAGATGATATATAAGAAAAAGAGAAGTTTTACATTTATTAGTCATGTTTTGATGTTACAGCTCAGCATCACACCTTTCGTCATTGTGTATTTTCATTTTTCATTACTTTTAATGGATGGAGATATAAAATTAAAAAAACCATTAATTTAACAAAATGAGACTAAATTTCTACATCATAGATATGCTAGGATGTGGTGATATATTGTGTACCCTAATAAAATTTGCCTGATTTTTTTGAGTTAACCTTGTATCCTACTACGTTGCTGAAGGGGTTTATAAGCTGTATGAGTTTGTTGGTCGAATTTTTGGGGTCACTTATGTGTACTATCATGTCATCTGCAAATAGGGAAAGCTTGACTTCTTCCTTTCCAATTTGTATCCCCTTGATCTCCTTATGTTATCTTATTGCTCTGGCTAGAACTTCAAGTACTATATTGAATAAGTATGGGGAGAGCAGACAGCCTTGTCTTGTTCCTGATTTTAGTGGAATTGCTTTGAGTTTCTCTCCATTTACTTTGATGTTGGCTGTTGGCTTGCTATAAATTGTCTTTATTATGTTTAGGTATGTTCCCTGTATTCCTGATTGCTCCAAGACCTTTATCATGAAGGGGTGTTGGATTTTGTCAAATGCCTTTTCAGCATCTAGTGAGATGATCATGTGGTTTTTTTCTTTCAATTTGTTTATATGGTGTATTACATTGCTAGAAAAGTCTCCAGAAATCCACAAAGATACCTCCACTGTAGACTACTGGCAATGGTCGAGAGAGTGCCTGAGCTGACCTGCTCTGGTGATTGGATAGCCAAACACCCTAACTGTCATAATAGAACTCTCATCCAGGAACTGATGGAAGCAGATGCAGAGATCCAAGGCCAAAACCCAGGTGGAGCTCCAGGAGTCCAATCGGCTAGAGAGACGAGGGATTGTATGAGCGAGAGATGTTGAGACCATGGTTGGAGGAAGCACAGGGACAAATAGCCAAACTAGTGGAAACACATGAACTGTGAACCAACGGCGGAGCAACCCCCATGGAACTGGACCAGGCCCTCTGGATAAGTGAGACAGTGATTAGTTTGAACTGTTTGGGAGGCCCCCAGGCAGTGGAGCCAGGACCTGTCCTTGGTGCATGGGCTGGCTTTTTGGAGCCTGGGGCCTATGCTGGGACACTTTGCTCAGCCTTGGTAGAGGGAGGAGGGGACTGGACCTGCCTTGGCTGAGTCTGCCAGACTGGGCTGACTCCCCAGGTGAGACCTTGCCTTGGAGGAGGTGGGAGTGGGGGGTGGACTGGAGGGGGAGGGATGGGGGTTGGGAGGAGGGAGGACGGGGGAATCCGTGGCTGATATGTGAAATTAAGTTAATTATAAAATAAAAATACTAAAAAAAAAAAAACTGCCTGAAGATCTCAGAGACAAAGGAACAAGCCACACCTTACCTCTAGTACTCCGCAGCCTGAAAAAGCCTCTGCTGATAGGTCTCTAGCCAAATGAGCTTCCTCAGTTGAAAAGGCTTCTAGTTCCTGTATCCTCATGCCTTATATACCTTTCTCCACCCAGCCATTAAAGGCGTGTGTGCTTCCTAAACAAAAGCATGAGATCGCAAGTGCTGGGATTAAAGGTATGTGCCACCAAGTGTCTGGCTCTGTTTCTCTCCTAGACTGAGTCAATCTCATGTAATCCAGGGTGTCTTTGAACTCATAGAGGTCTAGAGGGATCTCTGCTGGCTGAGGAAGCTCATTCAGCTAGAAGTCTATCAGCAGAGGCGTTTTCAGGCTGAGGAGCTCTACAGGAAAGGCATGGCTTTTTCCTTTGTCTCTGTGATCTTCAGGCAAATTTTATTAGGGTACACAATATATCACCACACTTGGATTCTTTTCCTCCATCACTTCATTTTTTTCTTCTTTCTCCTCTTTCTTCTCTCTCACCCTCTTTTCCAGCTCTCCTTCCACCTTCGTGTTTATGTTTACTTGGTGACTCATCATCAAATTTCTTCAGTAGACATTTTCATTTTGGAAAATTTCACTAAAATATACAAATTAAGCTGTGGTAACAACATTATATATCTCTCCTCTTTAGAACTATGTTCTCAGTGTTCTACTGGAGACACTTTCCATCTTCTTTGTGTATTTGTATGTGGAGACAAATTTGCAAATAAAGGAATGGATCTTAATATCTCTTACCATCCACCAGAGCCAATAATAGAAGGATCAACCTTTATTTAATGTTCTTTTATGTATTAAAGTTGTGTATTATAATTCTTGATTGTTATTATTTTAGAGGAAGGTGTAACACAAATCTTAAATGATCTTATTAATAAAAAAAAAACCCAGGGACAGATATTGGGGTGAATTCTGAAAGATCAGAGAAGCAGAACAAGCAACAACTAACCTCATCCTGTCAACTTCTCAGCAGATCCTGTTTCTTCAAACTAGAAGCCTATGGTCCTCATCCGAATGGCTCTCAGCTGAACGGCTACTAAAAGCATAAAAACTAAAAATCCTAAAAGCCTCTAGTTCCTGGTCCTCATGCCTTATATACCTCTCTGCTTCCTGCCATCACTTCCTGGGATTAAACCATGCCTGGCTGTTTCTAGTGTAGCTTTGAACTCACAGAAATCCGGATGGATCTCTCTCTTGCAAGTGAAAGGATTAAAGGTGTGTGTGCCATTTTCTTGCCTCTATGTCTATCTAGTGGCTGTTCTGTTCTCTAAACCCAGATAAGTTTATTAGGGTGCACAATATATTGGGGGACACAATACCACCACAGGAAGGGGTTAAAGGCAGCTAGCTATATTTTATTATTTCCACTTGTCTTGGGTGAACATACATTTGCTTTGCCAGAAGAAAGTTTGTTTCAAAATAAAGCTTATTTTGATTGCTAAATAGTTTGTTTTTGTTTTGTTTCTGGCATTTAATAATATAGTACAGTTAAATCTGGGGGATAACAGTTTTCAGAGTTATTTAATTTATTAATCACATGTGGCATGTATGTGCATGTGTGTATTTCGTTTCTCTCTTATATTTTGAGTCAGGTTTCACTATATAACCCAAGATGTCCTCAGATTAGTAGTCCTGCTTCAGGTTTCCTGTGCTTGTATTGCAGGCATGTGCTACCATTCTTGCTATGTTTGCCTTTTAAATTATTAATAGCCATGTCTCAACCAAATGAACCTGTATTCTGAGAAGAAAAAGTGCCGTAAAATATGAGAAATGCCAAATAATAATATAATTTAAATATACATTATTGATTCATTTGCATATTAGTGTTATTTTTTTAATAAAATGTCTCTTCTTACAAGTTACTGTTTCCTTGGAGTTGGCAATAGAAATGTAGAATCACAATTTAATTCCCACATTTTTTCTCTTAAGACTAAATTAAGCTATCCATTCCAACTTTTAGAATAAAGACAAATCTATTTACATCTTTACTTTCATATTATTGATATCTTTCTGTTAATTCTTTCACTGAACTTGGCAGAACACCAAATTAGTTACAATCTGTATCGTGGGCTCTATTCTCTTTTATCTATTTTAGAGCACCCTATTTTATTCTTTTTTCATGGGAGATTGAATTTTCTTCACCCTAAAAGACCATTACAGGTTTTATATTTGGCTTGATATTCCCAGTGACTCATTGCATATACAATTTGAAATGCATGACCAGAAATTTAATGAGTAAAGGACAGAAATGTTGAGCTTAATTCTAAATGTTGACGTCTGGCAGACTTTCAGCAAACTTTTTAGATTTTTATGGTTCACTGTGTTCTAGGGAAACAGATAAATTTATGATTTAATCTCTTTTGCATTTTAGATGTGTCTCCAATAAACTTGGCAGAAAAGTAATTGCTACCCATTGACAATGGATATAATGCACAGCTGGGTTGAAGCTAAAGAATAATAAATACATAAAATAAAATCACCAGCTAAGTACTGTATCACTGAGTCCAATATAAATATGCTTTGAGACAAAATTTCCTTTTGGCATGAGTAATTCTAAGGAATATGATCAAACAAAGGAATGAATATGAATGTTGATTTTTTCCAGAGGAATAATTGATCTGGTAATACTAGTAATAATGGAATAAATAGTTTTCCAACAGAGGTAGCCTATGAATCTTAATAAGATGCAAATATTCTAATTACAAAATACATTTTCAGATAAATTAATTGTTATAGTCTATAAAGTTAAAATTATTCACTTATTAGTCAACAATAAATTGACCTTTTATTAATAAATTATTTTCAAGGAGGAAATTAATTCCATGTCCTTATCATGCGTTTTGTACTATTTTAGAAACTTGCATTGCCTTAACACTAAATTTTAAATATGAATTATAAATTACAGTTGTGGCAGAAGAACTTTGGAGAATTATAGATAATTACACGTTGAAAAGAAAGAGAGAACTTGTTTTTAATCATCCTTTTGGAAGATTAAGCAGGCTGCCGTTTTATAGATAATTGATTCATTTATGCAAAAGAATGTACCTTGAAGAGAGTAGCCATCAGCTGTCAGCAGTCTGCCCATAAAATAAAATTCTTGCCAGATGCCACATCTTCTTTCTTTTTATAATCAGGGAAAGAATATTTCCAGTTTCTCTTCTCTCCAGACATAGTTCTAAGTACAGGACTCTCCCACACAGTACTGGAGGCAATGCATAACTTTTCTGTCTTCTTTTGCTTTATGTTAATTCCCACAGAGCATATCCATAATAAAATTATTTACTGCATGTTACAGTGGCACACATTAAGTTGTTCCTTTTTAGTTCATGGTATGTGGTTTGGGAGAATAATTGTAAAAATATATAAAAAAAACTACTGGTATCATATTTTATATGATAATATACTTTGTATTGTTGACTTCAAAATAAATTCTAAAGAGTGAAAGTTAATGAGCCTCCAATAGTGCTAGGCATACACAAAGTTCTTTGAAGCAGTAGAGATTTATATTTGTTTTGCTTTTTGATACCACCCATTGTGTTAAAAAATCGCAATTGATTTCTTATCATCTTTTTAAGCTGCTAATGCAAAATACTATAGCATTGTAAATAGTAACTATTTGTATCTCACAATTCTAGAGGGTGGGAAGTCTAGGAGAGAAGATGCTGGCCCATTCATTGCTTAATGATGGTCTGTGTCCTAATTCATAGAGGGCCATTTTTTCATTATGTTCTTAGAAGGGAGACTGGTTGAAATAATTATACAGCATGATATTTTACACAGACATATATGTGGACATGTTAAGATCAGTCTATGTAAGACTGTTTAATGGGTAATAGAGATTTATTAAGATATAAATTGAGGAAATACACTCATGAATACAGAACTGAGTAAATAGCTGAAGTTGTCCACTGTTCTGTCTGGGAGTGAATGCACCTGGCAGTACGATCATGCCAGGAAGAAGGAAGAAGGAAACATATGACTCCTCTCCCTTTCCTTTGAAGAGTCACATACAAAGGCAAGAAGCACGGCCTCTTTCAGGCCATATAGCCCAAAGTCATGGTTGGAGCAAATACCATTACATTTTCCCTTTTTGTCTAAATAAAAAGGTTCTAAACCTAGTGAAAACTATATACAATAAGAATGATTATCAAGTATTGTCCAGGAGAAACAATGGGTAATAACATAAACAAAAATGGAACTACAACCAACAAGTACAATGTCAAGTAAGAAACATACTAAATGTCCAGATCATAGGTAAATGGCAAATTGCAGAGATCACTCTAATAGCTGTCCTATCCTGAAGAATCTAACTCTGCTATCTAATATGTTCTTAGCTAAGATATGAGAGGAGTGTAACTCTAACTATCTAGTCTTAAACCCCATCAAAGACCTGAAAAGGAAAATAACATTACTTGAGAAAACAGGAAGTGCAAGGAAGCAATTTCTGAAAAATTGCAAGAATTGACAGAGACAGCTGGCAGCATGGACAGTCATCTAATGTTTCTCTGAAGTGTTGGGGCATCTACTTTTGGCTACAGACCTGGAATATCTGACAGACCATTTTCAGAAACAGGAATTTTGAAAGACAATCTTACCCTGTCAAGGCAAGGTTTTGCAGTCACTTTTCCTTGTGCCCTGCTCATCTGGACAGGACCATTTGCAAACTGCCAGCAGCTGAGGCAAGGGCAGTTCTTTGCGTAGATGGCCATTTTTTTGCCAAATAGATGGCAAATTTCCATATGGAGTGACTTTGATGCCCAACATTCTCTTGGGAGTAGATTGGTGCTGCCAGGAGCAATCATGTCTCACATCAACAGAATTCTAAGTTATTAAAACATTTCAATGTCATATTCTCTAGGTCTATGAAGTGTTTGAAGATTACCTATCTATCTGACATATATTTCTGTAAATCTGGAAACCCTAACTACATGACTTTGATTATTACAAGCATGAGTGACAATAAACCTGTAGTTCTTAACAACCTAAATAATTTAAGGACTAAAACTTCACATTCTAAAGGTAAACAATCTGTAAACAGATGTACAGTATAAGGACAATGACCTCAAAATTGTGACAATATACAGAATATCTTAATAAGAGGAAGAGATCTATAGTGCAATATGACAATATCCTTAATATGTATTAATATACAAAATATCCTAAACAGAGTTAGAACATACATACAGTATGACAAATACAATTTTACATTTGTATCAATATACAAAATATTTCAAATAAGAATAGGAACATATGTACAATATGACAAATATAGTCTTATATTTGTATCAATATAGAAAAATAATTTTATATTTGTATCAATGTAGAAGAATCCATACCAATGCAAATTATCTAAAGCTGGAAGTTACTGATTCAGTTTACAAGTAGACACACCAATCTACCTTATTATCCTATCCTATCTATTCCCCTTTGTTCTTTTCCAAAGGAGAATGAATCCTGATTCTAAACTTTATTGTTCCACCCTGAAACCTATTACAAATTATAATCAAACCCTAACAGATGACAAACTCTCCCTTTCCTTTTAAGAGGTCACATAGGAAGGCAAGAAGCACTGCCTCTTTCGGGCCAAATAGCCCAAGGTCATAGGTGGAGCAAATAACACTACATGGACAAAACACATGTATACATAAAATAAAAATTTAGAAAGCACAATCCTGCCAAGAACATTGCAACACTTGTCTTTTAACATTCACTTCTGATGGTAAATATATAGATAAAAGATGTTGGTCAACTCATTGTCTCATGATGGTTTGTGCCGATTCATAGAAGGCCATATTTTCACTGTGTGCTTAGAAGGGAGACTAGAAACATTCATCATGACCTTAATTACTGACTAAAGGCATCACCTCTTAGTAGCATTACACTGGAAATAAAGATTTAAATATGGACATTTTAAAGCTGACTCCTCTAGTTGAGTCCGAATGGCTTCTTTAAAAGTGAGAGTTCTTGCCAACAGTCTTGTCATCTTCATTATAGCTATTGTCCAAGGGTGTATAGTAATATCACTTTCTGTTGCTGGCTTACATTATCCATGAAATAAGTAACTTATCTTATGTCTCCTTCTACTTCTAATATTTGTGAAGTGTGTGAGTACCTGTTCACTTTTCTTCTCTTACTGTCTGCTTTTTACCTTGTATATATTTCAGAGTTTTATTTTTGATTATTGTCTTAAATATGAGTTTCTTTCCTTATATGTTATTGAAAATAGCTTCTCCCATTTGTAGCTAACATTTGCAACTATAAATGCTGACTATCACTTACCCAAAATTCTGGGGACAAGAGTGATATTTAATTTTTACTTTATTTTCTATTTTTTTCTGGATTTTTGAATACTTGCATATATATATATATATATATATATATATATATATATAGTGAAATATATTGTGGAAAGGATCCAAGTTTAGATGCAAAATTCACTTATAGTTCATATATGTCTTAGGCATGTAAAGTGAGGCATTAATTTTAGAATAGTACAGTTGAGATTTGATTAAGGCCTATCACTTATATTGCTTCAGCTGTCAAAAATTTTGGATTTGGAACAAATCAGGTTGAAGACTTTTTTAGAATTAGGAAGTACAAACTCTATTAATAAATACTTCTTCTGAACAGAAACATTTCTACATTTACTGTGATCTGATCATTTTTTCTCTGTATTTGAAAAAAAATTGCCTACTCCACACACATGAAAATAATCTTTTTTTATTTATGCTAACAGCTTTATTTTTCTCCTTTTGTGCTAGAGGCATAACTTATCTGAAATTAATTATTTGTTTAGTGTATGGGAGATAAGGGTCAAGATTCATTTTATGCATAAGGATATTCAAATGATTATAATCTGTTAATTCAGGAAGATTTTATTGTCACATTATTGAGAAATAATGTTTCCATATAACATGTAAGGTTGTATGCATGAATTTTCTAGTCTGTTCTGTTGCACTATTGGTTTATCTGTGTTTTTATAACACAGAATTTTACTTATTACTATTTTATCATAAACCGTAGTACATAGGAATACAGTCAACCAGTTTCATAATTTTTGGTAAGTATCCTCATCATTTTTATGTAAATTTTAAAAGATGTTTTACAAATCAGCCCATCACTTACTACAAATCACAGTTTTCATTTAAACTTGGATTATACTGAATTAATAAATTTATTTGGAATAATGGCATAAAGACAGTGTTAAACTTCCCAACTAATAAATATTGCATGTCCCTCCATTTAGGTAATTAAATTCCATTCACTAACTGCTGGGAGCCATCCTGGCAGTAGATGGGTCCTGCAGAGGGTGTAAGGAATTGGCAGGAGAAGGAAGTGAGTCAGGCCATGGTGGTCGGGAGAATCTTGCAGTCTGACTGACTAGCAGCCAGAGTGTTTCTTTATTTATACAGAATTTAGTTAGCAGGGATACATTCATGGTGTCCCAAAACATAGATCATATAATTTTTGTTTTTGGACATGTGTTTCACTTCCTTTTGCTCATCTTTTAGTCATCATTAATAAACTATGACAGAACAGAGTTATCATTTCCAATCATTTCCCCTCAAGTTTTGACATCATTAATAAACAGAGTTATCATTCTTACTCATTAACCCCATGACCCAATTTTTGAGAATTTAGAGGCATATGACAGCCTGTGCTCAGGCTGGTTGCTTTGGTTGCTTCAAGGACACTAGACCAAAACAAAATCTTCAATCACTCTGGACATTTTGGCATCTCTCAAGCAGTGTATTATTTACTCTTAGTGACCAGAGTGCCCAGGAAAAATCCTCAGGCTAAAGCTGCTGCAGTTATTATACAAATTCTGGCATAATACAATCAATGTTCACATTTATATCTTTATAGAATTGGTCTATATGTCTAACCCTGGCATTTTGTTGTTTCTTGGTCATATGACATTATAGTGGCTCTACATGAGCTAACTTCTGAGAGAGGGAGGTCTTAACACCTCATACTTTTATCATCTTTCCACTCCACACTTTGCTCATCAATATGTCTTTGTGTAGGCTAGAGTTGTATGCCACATAATTGTCTGAGTGTACAGTGGGAAGAGGTTTGTAACCTGAACTGTGGACAATTCCTCTAGCCCACTGAATCTTGTTGACCATTTTGAATTTACTTTGTTTTGAGTAGCTTGTTCCAGTGTAAGTACAGGGACAGATGTTTTAAGAATGTCTCATAGCCTCATAAAGAGACCTGTGGCTACTTTATGTGTCACAATCTCCAAGGCATAAGAAAGATCTTCAAGTAGATAAGGATATCTCCCTCAAAGTGAGGGGGGATAGTATGTTCAGGATTTTCCTGGGTAAGCTTAGAAGCAGCATTCCTGGGAGAAGGCATAAATGATTCATAAGGATGTAGCATGAGTCTTAAAAGTCTTATTAATAAAATCAAACCCGAGCTGGGTATTGGGGCGAACACTGGAAGGTCAGAGAGACAGAACAAACCACAGCTAACCTCACCTGGCCAACTTCTCGGCTGGTCTTGTTTCCTCAGACTGGAAGCCTCTGTGTCCTCATATCCGAATGACTCTCAGCTGAACTGCTGCTAGAAGCCTGAATGCTTAACCAGGCCAAATGCTTCTCCAAGCCAAATGCTTCTAGTTTCTGGTCCTCATGCCTTATATACCTTTCTGCTTTCTACCACCACTCCCTGGAATTAAAGGCGTGTGTCACCATGCTTGGGTGTATCCTTGAACACATGGATTTCTGCCTCTGGAATGCTAGGATTAAAGGCGTGTGCTACCACTGCCTAACCTCTATGTTTAATATTGTGGCTGTTCCGTCTCAGACCCCAGATAAGTTTATTAAGGTACACAATATTTTGGGGAGCACAATACCACCACATAAGGAATTTTCCATCAATCCAATATCCTCAAATTGTACAAATATTAAAAGTGCCCCAAGTATGTAACAGGTGGAGAAGAAAACCAAAGGTGGCATGGCAGCCATCACATGGCTCAGCTCTGCTGGATCTTTGTCAAGCACCTGTGCTGATGTTATGACTTCTGCCATTCCATTCAGATATGCCTGTGCCAACTAACATTTTGCATTTTCTTTGTAATGGCTTATATGCCCGATTTATTTTTTATTGCTATTATAAACATATTTTAAAATTCTTTTATTTCTATATAGATACAAAAATCATATTCATGTCTTGAGTTTGTATCTAATGACTTTCTACATTTACTTTTTTTCAGATTTATCAATTTATTTATTAGGTATGCAGTGCTCTGTCATTTAGATTTATTTATATATCAGGTATACAGTGTTCTATCTGCACTCAGCTACCATAGGGAATTGAACTCAGGACCTCTGGAAGAACAAGCAGCGCTCTTAACCTCTGAGCCACCTCTCCAGCTCTCTACATTTATTTTTTAATTCTGATAGTTGATTGAAAAGTTGTTTCTTTTGGTTTTTAGATATAGATCAATGTTACCTAGAATAAAGACTTAGAACGTTAAGTTTTTATTTTGTGCTTTACTTTGAACATATACAAGAGCTCCAGAGAATAGTCTTGTTAATTATAAACATTCTCATTTCACTTGTAAAGGAAATTTTCATGCAATAAAAATTAATCATGGTAACTACTATATAATTTTTGGAGATATTCTTCATCAGATTAAGAAAGTCACTTTCTAGTCCATATTTCCTATCTGTTTTAATACAAATGATACTAGAAACTTAGCAAATAATTTTCTACTTATGTTGGGAGATGTCTCTCAACATCAATATACATGTAAAAGGGCAAATATAAAAACTCAAATGTAAATAATATTCTTACTCTATTAAATTTTATTATTATACAGAACTGATCATTAGTCATAGAGCGTATAAAAATGGAAATATCAGAATGCTTAAGTGAAAAGCATAGGCTCATAGAAGCATTAACTTTTATTTTAGGCTAAACTATTCAGGACAGATGTGTATGTTTGTATTTCAGAATACTATTCACAGAGGATTCATAATCTTCCTATGGTAGCCCTCAGTTGCAGATTTTTACAAAAATGGCTAAAATAATTCTGCTCCTTGTATTCATGCCTTTTAGCAATATAACTTTGTAATATAAGGAGAAGACTGTTATTTTTCTACTCATGAATATGGACTGTTATTGAGACTTTGTTTGATCAATAGAATATGGCTAAAATAATGTGTAAGCTTCAGTTTGGGTCTGGAGAACACTGACCAGTCTTCAGAAATGTCCAAATTTTGATATCATGACAGGGTATTTTCATCTACAAATGTGTTGGGCTGCACTGATAGCTGAACTGAGATATATGAGTCTCATAGGCTGCAGGTTGCATACACCTGATAGATCAACAATTTTTCATCGCTATTTAGATGATGACAGGCATATGACCCAGTTGCCCCTGCTCCCTTTCCTGACAGCTAGCCAAATAGAAGAAAATCTACCTCACTGACTGAGATTGCATTAGTTAGCTTAGCCAAGACGATGGTGTAACTTGAGTTCAGACAAGATTCTTTGTCCCATACAAACATGAACTAAATAAATAGCTGTTGTTTTAAAGCAAACTGTAAATTTTGAGGTGATCGACTTCAACCATATTTTATCATAAGCTAGTCACCTATATTAATTATTAACTTGTTATTATCTCAAAATTCACCCATTCAACTAGTCACTCATTTCACTAACAAAAACAAAAACAAAAAAAAGACAAAAAAATATTTCCTAGAATTTTTGTATGTACTGTAATTGAACAGAAAATAAGACAAAAATAATACTTTATACCTTTGAGACCAATGTTGTATGATAAATAGAAAACATGAAAATAAAATAAGTACTTTTTCAGATGATAATTGGTAACAAACAAAAAACCAATTTTATTTTAGATGTCAATGAGGAGTATCAATGAGAAGTTGACAGTTGAATAAAGAGTTGGATAAATCAAGGAAGTAAATTATGTAGTGGTATGTAGTAGGCTTTTTCTTTGGCTACCAACCAGCTCCTATGTCATGACACAGAGACTTGTTATTAGTTATGAATTCTCAGCCTTATGTTTGTCCCACTAGCTCTTATACTTTAACTTGTTTCTCTTCGTCTACGTTTTGCCTTGGGGCTTTTTTACTTTTGTTTCATTCTGTGTGCCCTACTCTGTGTCTGATCAGCTGGCGGCTCCCTGCCTGCCTGGCCCCTGGAGTCTCCCTCTCTTTCCTTGTTCTTCCCTCTCTCTGGAGCCTAGATTCCTCCTTCTATTTATTCTTTCTGTTCACAGCCCCACCTATCCCTCTACTGCCTAGCTATTGGCCATTCAGCTTTTTATTAGACCAATTAGATGCATTACTCAGGCAAAACAACACATCTTTACACTGTTAAACAAATGTAGCATAGACAAATGTAACACTTCTTTACATAGTTAAACAAATGCAGCATAAACAAATGCAACACACCTTTACACAGTAATAGTAATATTCTGTAACATAAACAAATGTAACACCTCTTTACATAGTTAAAGTAATATTTCACAACAGATGTATGCACATATACCTCATAGAAAGGATAATAAATGCACAGTAATTAGTTATATTTATATTTGAGGCATACTGATGAGAACAGTTGGAGCAGTGTAAAAATTGTGGGTAATGGTGTTAGAAGTGTCAGATAAATAGCAGAGACCAGATTATATATTAATTTCTTTTAGCTTTTATTGAAGAACTATTAGAGACTTTTGAGAGTAGCTTTTTTTTTTT
>CABHPR010132545.1:698-26196 GCA_902168415.1 Peromyscus melanophrys
GGCTATGCCTGTCTTTTTATGTTGAGTGCTAGGATCTGAACTCAGGTCCTTATATATTTGTGTGAATAGGATATGTTTACCCACTAAGCCATATTTACACCCTGCCAGGTGAATTCTATGTCACAGAATGTGTTGTAGCCTAGAAAACAGCCCGTGCTGTTGCTAAATGGAGTGTTCTATAAATGTCAATTAGATCAAGTTGATTGATAGTTTGGTTTAAGTCAGCAATATAAATACGATTTTATGTCTCTTTGATGTATCTGTTACTTAAAGATAGATGTTGAATCTTCAGTAATAGTAGTAAATATGTCTATTTATCATTGCAATCCTACAAATATTTAACTATTGTGGTTTAATAGACTGTTAGGCACACACACAAGAATTATTTTGTTCACTGGAGAACTGATTACTTTTTGATATTTAGTGTTCACCTTTATCACAACTTTTTCTTATCCAAGTTATGTTTCCCTACAATTAACATAGAACTATAGCATTGCTTTATTTGTTCTAAGCATAGAATATTGTCATCAGTTGCTTTTAGCCTGCATGACTATGTAACTAAAATATCTTTTTTGTGGACCACACATAATTATTGGGATACTTTTTTTTGTCCACCCACACAGTGTTTTTTAATTGTGAATGGGTCTTGTTTGCTATGTAGTCCAAGCTGTCTTTGGATGTAACAATCCTCCTGTCTTGGCCTTCCAAGTACTGGAAGTATAGGTGGGTTTCACCATATACAGCATTAATTACTATGCATTGTTTGTTATAATTTAAAGCTATTTGCTCCATATCCTCTCCAATATAGACTGTCAGTGTTTATGATCATAGCCATTCTGACAGGTGTAAGGTGGTATCTCAGAGTTTTTTTGATTTGCATTTCTCTCATGACTAAGGATGTTGAGCATTTCTTTAAATGTCTTTCAGCCATTTGAGATTCTTCTTTTGAGAATTCTCTGTTTAGCTCTTTAGCCCGTTTTTTAATTGGATTGTTCAGTATTTTGATGTCTAGTTTCTTGAGTTCTTTATATACTTTGGAGATCAGTCCTCTGGCAGATGTGGGGTTGGTGAAGGTCTTCTCCCATTCTGTAGGCTGTCTTTTTGTCTTATTGACCGTGTCTTTTGCCAGACTAATGCCTGTCCTGTTTTACTCTTACATTAATAGAATTAGTTCTCTTATTCTTATTTTTCTCTTTCTCTAGTTTACCTGTTTGGAATGTTTCTTGCTTTATCTCCTCTCCTGGTATGTGAAATAAACTTATTGTTTGTTTACAAACAAGGTATCATAATGCAGGCTACACAATTCGCCTGCCTTAGCTTCCCAAGTGCTTAAGATATAGGTATATAGTAATGTATAACATAATATTCTTTACAATGTTTTCCTCAAAGTTTTCACTAAACTAATTCTAATTTCAAACCTGAAGACATTAGGCAGTGCTCAGTTTTCTTGTGTTCACTCCCAGTGTTTTCCTCTGCTAGCTTATGGCTGCCCTGTCATTCACTTTAATTTTCTGTGGTCTAGAATCACCCAGTGCTCTGCTACTGGAAACCAAAGCCATCCTTTGGCTTATAGCTAAATTAAGAATTTAAAAATGGGGCCAGAAAGATGGTTCAGTTTTAAAGAGCACTGGCTGTTCTTCCAGATGACCCAGGTCTGATTGCCAATACTCACATGGTGCAGCCATCTTTAACTTCATTCACAGAGGGTAGGTTACCCACTTCCAGCCTCTGTGAGCACAGTGAATATGATAAACAGATACATACGCAGGCAAAACAACTATACACATAAAATGAAACAAACAAAAAACATTCCACATTATCCCTTCTCCAGTGTTTTCTCACTCTATACATAAACTAAAATTTCTCAACTATATTTTTTCAAACCTAAAGAATTCTCCTAAAAATCACTTGCTGAATATGTCTGCTAGTGATGGATTACATCTACTTTTGAATATTTTATTTTGATGCTCTATTTTTCTCTCAGTACTTTAATATTATGCTAAATTCTCTTCTTGTTTACACAGTGTCTATTGGGAAAATTGGAGTAATTTCTTAGTAGTTAAGCTAGCTTCCTCCATTCCTGTGGCTTCTTTTAAATCTTATTGCTTATTTTAGGTGCTCTGTAGATTGGATATGACACTTCTCCATGTGTATATAGTTTTATTATTTAGTATTTTTCCTATGAGGTATTTTCTGAAGTTCCTGAATGTTTATTTTATGTGTTAATTCATTTTAAGCTTCATAGCCATACATTTCATCTGCTCCATTTTTTTCTGTTTTTCCAAAGTAATGAATATTATAATGATAGGATATTTAAATATTAATAATAATTTTGATATATAATAATAATTGTCCTATAGTTTTGGCACATTTCCTGAGTTTTATATATTATTCAGTCTATCCTTCCTTATGATTGAATTTTAGTTTAGGAGGTGATTTGTCTTTAAGTTCATTAATTTCTTCCATGTCCAACGTTCTGAGAAACCACAGAGACAGATCCTTCCTTTCTGTCATGGTGGCTTTCATTTCTACCCCTTCCTTCTGATCATTCTCTAGCATCCCCTTCCCCCTGCTCACAATTAACCATCTGCTCCTGCATGCTGTCTATGTTGCCATCAGATCCCTGACCGTATTAATCATAGTTATTTAAAATTCTCTATCTGATCCTTGGACACTGTCATTCCTGAGTTTGGATCCGATGCTTACTTTGCTGGTACAGACTGTTTTCTTTTGATTTCTGGCATGCCTTGCGATTTTTGTTGTTGTTAAAAAAATGGACCTATTATATTAGATAATGGAAAACTATGACAAATAATTATCTAGTATGATAGTGTATTTTAATGTGTCCGGAACTGGGGTGTCTTCAATGAGTGCAATAGCCATTGATCCTGAATTAAAATCCTTTAATATCTTTGCTTCTGTCTCCCTGCCCAACCTGGGTCTTCCATAAGAAACTGTCTTCAGAGGAAGCCAGTGTCTTGACACCTTTCCAACTGCAATGTACTCTTAGATACAGGATTCTGCACATCACAGAAATAGTGTTTAGGAGGATATACCTCATATATTCTCCTATCATCAGACGATGGACTTGGAGTTGTCTGTGTCACTGGACTGCAATACTCATCTTGTTCTCAGCCCTTTGGTCCCACATAGGTGAGAAATAAAAAAGTCACCTGGAGATAATTAGCCTTTTCTTTCCCTGTATTAAATAAAAGCATTGACAAAGTATGCCTTGGCCTTGAACTCTCTCTTATAGATAATATGTTGATAATATTAAATTATGATGACAATTCTCACTCATTTGTCAGAACCTGGTGGAGTTTCAAAGCATACACCCTCAGAAGCAGAGTGGATCTTCCAAGCCTGTGCTGTCCCTGTGGGATGAGTGTGCTCCTATTCCATCAGTGTATCACACTTAACATGGCTTTTCCCTCTCAGCTCATCACTCTGTTGTCTTCTGCTCTTGAGAAGCAGGTCGTGGTCAGGACCCTTTGGATTCACTTTCCTCTACAGATTATGGAGATATTCTCTCAGAATTAATGAGCTAAAGAATTTATGAAATTTTTAAAAAATTCATCTTTTTTCCACTTTTTAGTATGAGTGATAACTTCTAAAATTCTATTACATCAATGTGCAAATCAAAGGCTGGTAGAATACATATATAGTACCCACCAATTACTTTTGTTTGATTTTAGTATATCTGAAGCAGATATACATACCAGGTAACTTAATTTATTGTCCAAATGCAAGTACAAATTTATTCTTAAAAATTTGCAGAGGGTGGGTTGATGGTTAGGTAAATGAAGTGCTTGCTGTTCAAGCTTGGGAATCAGAGTTTGAATCTCCAGGACTCACATAAAAGCCCATCAGCATTTTGGTGTGCTTATAATCCTAATGCTCAAGCGAAAGAGAAGGAAGAGAACAAGTTAACTAGATAGACCAAGTGAACTCTTTTTCAAAACTATGTGCCTCTTTCTTTATATTTTATTTGAGTTACAGGACATTGTGTGGTATCCTACTATTTGTAGCACAAAAAGCATTCACACAATCTTGGTTCTTGTCACATAGCCTACTAATTCAGTGTGAAAGCCTCATGTCTACACTGTCTTGCCCCTTGGTTCCTATAGATAGGAACAACTTCTACCCAGCACCAGTGGCTGGTTCTCACCAGGTTTGTGAGCTCTCACTACCATGTCTTTCCATAGCATGAGCACATAGATGTCCACTCATTGCTTTCTCCATTACAGACATTCTTTTCTAGGAATTATTAGACTCATCTCTATGGCTATTCTGTACAATTTCATTCTACTTTTTAAAATATAAAATGAGACCATAAGTTTCGGTCTAGATGATTCCCAGTGTTTCCTCTTGAATCTCTCAGTCTAACTGAGGAGGTACCCAAGCTTCCCCAGTTCTAGCGTAAGAAAATCTTCCTTTAGTCCCTATACTAAAGGTTTTCTCCCATTTTTTCCTTTTCTTAGATTCCCTAAAACGCTCTTACAGTGACTGAGTGAACTGTCCTGTGAGAAATCTCCTCTAAATAATCACAACTCCTTTATAACCTGTCGTTGATGGTTCAGAAACCTGGCTTGAAACTTTTATTTCATTTTCTATTTTTCTTTCACTGAAAAAATATTTTTAAATATATTCTTACTATGGTCCCTTGCTATATTATCTCCACCTCTCACATCCAAATCTATACCCTGTCCTTTTCTCTTTCTTTATACAACCAACAGGCTCCTAGAAAATAGAAAAATGAAATAAGACAAAAGAAAACAAACCAAAAAAAAAAAAAAAAAACAGGCAGAAGAAAAGGAGTCAAAAATAAAGCACAATAAAGGGGTATAGACACACAGAAACATACTCATACGTAGACACATGTCTGCACAGGGAAATCCCATAAAAACTCACAACCAAAATACATAGTATACACACAAAGAACCTATGAGGTTAAAAAATAACCACCCTGACAAAGCATTATGAGACAAGAAACCTCCCAAAATACCACTGAGTTTGTTTTATGTTAGTCATCTTCTGCTGGACATGGTGTCCTGCCCTTAACAGTCATTTGTTTCCCCAGTGAGAGATAATTGGAGAAAACTAATTTGTCATTAACAAGCAGTTATCATTTAGAGATAGTTTCTAGGCTGTGGATGGGGGCTTTCATCCATTTCCACTCTTGGTGCTAGGACCCCATTAGGTGCAGACCTAAACAGTCCCTGTACACAGTGCCACAGTTTCTGTGAGTTCATATGCATATATTTTAGGAAGCTTATACTGTGTTAGGCTTCCATACCATTAGGTTATATGTTTTTTAGGCCCAGAATTATCTTTCACTGCAATATAATGATATTCCCAGATAAAGGATTAAGGTTTTGCTATTTAGTACTGTGATAGAGTATTAGAGGATATAATGCAAGTCCATGTTACTAATAAAGCAGAAATACATGAGAGAATTTAGCATTGATGAGGGAGGTAACTAGAGGAAGTATAAACATGATTGAATGCATATAAAGTTGTATAATAGCAATCATCAGATAAATATGAAATTTATCCATAATTTTATGATTTTATATATAATGATCTCATAGCATTGAATAATACTATTTTTGTAATTTTCCTTTTCTTCTTTTAAAAAACCTGACTCAAAGTTATTACTGCATTTGGTAATATCCATTATCAGACTATAAGCTAATGGCAGGACCCAGAGTTAATACATCAGTATGTCTAGAACAGTGTCAGTGTGTAGTTGTCCTACAGTACGTAGACAGGACAGTAAGTTAAGAGCTATTTGAGTAGTTAACACCATACGATTTAAACTGTTATGTTCCTCAAAGATTATTCCTAAATATAATATGGTGTCACTTCATAGAAATAAAGAAAGGTGTGTATAGCTGTTATTTAATGAATATCAACTTTCTAGAAAGTGCACTTGAACCCTATGGTTATTACAGGTACCCTGTCTAATATAGCATGGTTTATATAATTTTCCCCAAATCACTCAGACTTTTCACAGTTCAAATTAGAATTTTCTATTTATTATTGATTTCAAAGATATTGTTTTGAAGTATTTTGTGTTAGTATCATCTTAATATAGATATCTAGATAGATAATCAAGTGAACACTGTCTTAAGCATGAATGATAGAAAGTTAAAAATCCCTGGGTGTGCTTACAGTTAAATATTAAAGCATACTACCCTGCCGTCACCACTTAAAGTTCCTTTGGCTTTAACCAAAACTCAACCAAATTTAAAATTTAAACCATAAACTCAACAACTGGGACACATTCTGCACATGTATACTAGGGTCATCACTTTAGTTCCTCTTTCTTTTTCCTTCTTGTCCTCTGATACTTTGCTATGAATTTTTCAGTGGAAAAGACAATGTTCTTCATAACATCTTCTTATTGTCTTTTATTAGTGCATGGATTGAAATTACTGACATTTCCTTTTAAAGTAGGGAAGTCACAACCCATTTATTTTAGCTATGTTACCACAAAAGCTTTATTTTCTGCTTGTCGCTGCTTGGGGTTGGAGAAAAACACAATTAGTGAAAGAGAGGAATCTGTGCAGTAGGCTTTTTCACACTTTACAAATGGTTACAAAGTGATAATTAACAATGTGCTAAATACTAGGTGATAATGCTCAACAGAATAAGGTGAAAATTAATTGTCTAAGATAAGATATCAGTGGAATGGTTCATTTCCTTAAAAGCAATTGAAGCAGACAAAAACTGACATTTTCTCCTTTTGAGGAGGATAATACGCTACCGTCAATTGAATTGAATTGAACCACTCCTAGTCATTACCATCACCTTTCATTCATGCTTCTGTTCATTCAACAAACAGTTATTGAATAACAGCACTGTTCCTGGTGTATTGATAGATGCTGCAGATAAAACAGCGAAAAAGTAGACAGACAGTTTCTGTTTGCATGAGAATTTTACTACGTCACATTCTGTACCTATCCATGTCATAAACTGCTACCTTTAAGGTCACTATTTTCATCATAATCCCATCATCATCTTTTTGTCATCACCATTAGCTTAAGAGAAAATCCTGTACTAGCTGGGCGGGGGAGGCGCACACATTTAGTCCCAGCACTCGGGAGGCAGAGCCAGGAAGATCTCTGTGAGTTCGAGGCTGGCTACACAGAGAAACCCTGACTCCAAAAACTAACTAACTAACTAACTAACTAACTAACTACCTAACTAACTAACTAACTAACTAACTAATGAATCCTGTACGAATAGGAGAAACACAAAGAAGAGAAAGATTAAAATAATACTATATATGTAAAGAATCTGTGTCTTCAACTCATTCTGAACTTTACAGTGTAAGTTTAAAATGCTAGGGAAAAATTACTTCCACTTTTAAATTAGACAAAACTTCAGGTTACCTCCTATCATTTAACCTTCTAGTATGCTGCACACTTGCATCATATTTTCTGAGGAGATTCCAGATAAAATGAGCATACTTTACTCTTTCTATGTTTTTAATGTCTATATTGCACACATAGCCAGAAATAGTTAGGGGAGACGCCAATGCATGAGCTCAGTAACTTCTGTCTATGCTGAGCAGTGTTCTGTCTGTGATCATTGCCCTTCCTTCATCATCATTCCCTTAAGTTCACAATGTATTAACTTAAACCTCTCTCTACGTATTTTCAGTTGATTACTCCTGTCAGGCTTGACATGATGGTATTCACATCTCTGTTGCCATTCACACTCTATTGCTAGTCACACAGCGGTGAAATAAAGTAATAAAGAACAGTAGCTGAAATGATAAAGATGTTGTATAGGCAACAGGCAGAAGACTTTTGGTGTCATTCATTCACTGAAATGGTAATACAGGTGGAAATAAAAACTAAAAGGAGGAAAGGGTGGCTCCACTGTGGATACATCAATACCATTGCAACTTTTGGAAAATACTTGTTTGGGAATAGGCAGTTTAAATTTTATAGAATTTTGAAACAGTGATAATCATACAAGATCATAAAATTCACAAATATGGGATCAAACAAAGGCGGCTGCTAACGGTTCTCTTTTAGAAATACTGAGGTTAAGATACCAACAAAGCAGCCTTAAAGTGTAGTTTTTACCTTTTGAAATAGTTTGGTCCTAAAGAGGCATATCTTTTGATGGCATAGGCAAGAGTAGGAAAGGCAATTGCTGTAAATCAAGTAGGGAAAGCACAAGAAGAGAGAAGTCCAAGGGTAGAGTCTTGGGGGAACGAGACAATGAAAGATAGGAAGTTTGGTGAGAGAGAAAAAGCAAGCCAGGAGCAAAGCAGTGGAAACACAGGAGAGCTACAGATTCAGGAGGAAAGATAAGAGGAACATGCCAAATAGGCAGGTGAGATCAGTGTAAATGCAACGTCGATGTGTGAGCTTAGTTTAAATAGCCGTGGGAGATCTGCAGAGTTGAAGGCAAGCTTCAACAGACTGGCAAACAGAAATATGGACAAGTAGAATTTTATACAATAAAAAGAGGTTCTTTCTGATAATGATGTGCTTGGAGTTCTCAATTATGTGTAACCTCTGAACAAAAGTGGGGTCACCTAGGTCCCTGCTATGCCATCTTTCCTTAATGTGTCCATTGCATTGGAGTCTCTCCTTCACTGTCACCTCCTGGGAAAGAACTACCTGACCATCTGTGTTTTTCTCTTGTTTCCCTTGCTAGAGTAAGCCCATGCCCTACAAGTTGACTACAATGATATCTTAGGGTTTTTTTTTTTTTTTTTGACAAGTCTTAGCCCATGTGAAGCACTAGCAAGAAACTACCGAAGGAGCAGGTTTAAATGTAGCTTTCTTCTTCTGTTTCTTCACATTAGAGTCACCACTACAATATCAGTTTTTTGACATGTGGTACTTTCTACAAACTTAACTTATTGTACACTGGACCTTGTCAGATCTAGTGTTGCACAACGTACAATCATGAGTCTCCTGTGAGTTTGGAAAATGTCTTTTAGAATTTCTGCACACACTACCCATAGCTTTATCACATGATCCCTTCATTGAATTGTCCTCAGGTATCCCAGTTTGAAAGTGCTGTTTGGTCCCTGCAGAATGCTAACCAACCTGCAAACCAAAACAAAAGCCACATATCTGTTATTCTCTTAGCTTGCTGTTTTTCCCTTGAGATTTTATTTATCCTTATTACTTGGTTGAGCATACTTTACTTTCTACCTTATTTCCTGCAATGTAAGAACCACAGTCAAAACACTTTTGTATGGTGTTTACTACTGTATCTCAACACTTACAACAATTATAATAAAGAATATGTATACAAATAATTGAATAAATGTTTCATGTTTATTTTTCATCTTTCTTTCAATATCTTCAGCAAAAAGATGAATATGCAAAATTATCTTGACATTATCAAACAATAATAAGTAATGGTATCCCAAAAATTTTAACTCTAAGGTTAAATTTTAAAGAATTTACATAAATTTCAGAGAATTACATAAAAACTTGTCACAAAATGCAGTGTGTCTCTGTGTGCATGTGTGTGCATTTGTGTGTGTGTGTGTGTGTGTGTATGTGTGTGTATGTGTGTGTGTATGTGTCTGTGTTATGAGTACATCAGTTATTTTTCTTCATATATTTGCAAGGACAGATATTCTATTCATCTACACCTATGTCAAAGTTTTTTAATTGACTAATACCTCTGTCTTTCAGGAAGTATGTATATTCTGGAGAAACACTGGAGACATTACAGTAAAAGAAGGAAATAATGTGCCCATCTGTATCATAATTTAACACACCCTTGTAAAAATTACTGTTTAGAACCATTTTATATTCACCAATAATCCAGAGAATATTCAGCAATTGCCAAAAAAAGCTAATTACATCTTTTAAAATTTTAAGCAGTATGATGTGTTTAACTCTGAGCTATTTTTGAGTTTAAGCCTCACATATGCATTTTTAATTTTGATTGCTCCTGTGAGCCAGGCAGCTTTTCACTAGCGAGACCCTCCAGAGAAGAGCTGCCGACACAGCTCACTCACCGGGTGTACTTGCCCTCTACACAATTACCTTCAATGTAGGTGTTTTTCTTTTAAATAAGTCTTCTTTTAAAAAGTATATACTAAAATAAAACAAAGTGAGTTGTGTAGATTCATAATAAATTCCGCAGTACTCCCACAATTATTTGCAATAACAAGAAGAAAACTACATTTTCTTATATGAATTCACATAATGTGCCAATGTTTGCAAATGAGTCATCTCATTTTGTACTCATAGCACTGTCATGGGTTGGGGTGTTATTATCCCTAATTTCATATGACAGAATGAAATAATGAAGCAGTTAAAGGACACATTTGGGATCATCCAGCAAGTAACGATTTAAGTGAAGACAGAAAGACATACTCAGATTAAATAAGTCTTGAATTTACTACCATTTGGGAAGCACAGAGAAAAGCATGAGAGGAACTCACAGATAAGCACTAGGGGAACCAGGAATGAAGGGATGAGTAAACTTTTATCTGCCCAGAAGTTTGTGAGCAGACATAGCTAATAGTCAGGTGATCTTTCCACTATCTATGTGGCTGAGACCACAAAGGATTCTCATGCAGTCCCTTGGCTACATCTACAAAATGTATCCTCAGGGAAGGTGTCACATGTACTTTACAGAGAGTTTCAATGTAGTTATGTCTTATGTTTTATTGCTCACACAGGACTGAGTTAATTATCTCCAGAAAAAAATTTTCAACAAGGTGTGCTGTGCTTAAATATTCCTAAATTTGACTCCTCAGAGTTAGACACCTGAAGTTTGAACCACCTTAGTTGTGTTGAATTGAACTATCTTTTTGCCTTCTGTGGATAGTTACTGTGCTGGCCATGGTTTTTATGGTCCTGCTCTTCCATAGAAACACTGAAACAATGGTGGATAAAATGAGTTTTCTAAATCATAGATTTTTTTTCAGATGTAAAATAATGAATGGCAATATCCAGATATTATATTGAATCTGAAATTTTCTCCAACGGCTCACATTTTAACAAATCTGTCTTCAGCTGGAAGCATCATGTGTGGAAATTCTGCAGGCATTGGGGTGTGGGTTAGAAATGGACGAAATGAGTGGGCCATTGGTAGGAGGTTTTCATTGACTTCCATCTCTGGTCATTTCCTAGCACTCTCCTGACTTCTTGGTCTGCAGTGATAAGAAAAACTCTCCTGAGCCACATGCTAACATCATATTGTTTTGATTAAGTGTATGGGTGTAGTTAATCATGCACTGAATGTTCTGAAACCATTACCCAAAATAAATAATTCTTTCATGTTTTATTTTCAGGAAATCTGACTATTATATTGAGTTATAATATTTTGATGAGTATTTATATATCTGTATATATATAAAGAGATAAAAATGAATTTTAAAATTGATAATGATAATGTCACAAATACTAGTTACTCCTAAAGTTTTGAGAGCCAGTAAGATATCTCAACAGGTAAAGGTACTTATGGACTGAGTTACATCCTTGGAACCCACATGGTAAAAATTAAGGACTGACTCCTTCAAATTGTCCCTTGAGTTCTAATCACATGCCATGGTGATTGTGATAAGCATACACACACACACACACACACACACACACACACACACACACACACCACATGTACAAAATTCTCAAAGAACTATTAAAAAACTTTAAAAAAGAGTAGCAGCTCACGAATAATCAACTTCTGGTATGTTAACATGTTCTGTTATTATTGTGACTCAGTTTTTTAATTTGAGTTTTATCTATAGTGTAAACTATTAAATTCAATAGAATTATGAATTATTAATCATGAATTTTGTCACAAAAGATCTATATTTTTAAAATTGCTTCACAATAATATTAGCATTATTGGTGGCAGCCTTCAGTGTACTGGTATGTAATTACATTGATGAATCTACAAGAAGACAGTACAGATGGTCCAATATGCCAAGCCTACAACTAGTAGAGAAAACTCTTGGCATAAAACAACATTAAGTTTCAATCCTTGTTTTTTCCCACTTACTATATCACTGAATTTATTAAAATCATGAAACTTCTCTTCAGCTCTACTTAATTCTTGAAATTGGCAAAGGAACAAACTTCCCTACAAAATAAATGAGTGAAAGGATCTCTGCAATAGTCAAGGCACCCTGGGTCATATTTAGTTTCCAAGTTCATGCAAAGTACCAGCATCAATCTGTAATGAATGATATGGCCATGCACCATTAACTATTGGTCTAGACAATGCTCCAGACCAGCTGTCCCTATGTGTTATCTCAACACTCTTGGCTAATTCTACCTGGCTATATGCTTCTACAAACATTGTTTCTGGGAAAAAAATAGTTTAGAGAGCTAAGCGCCAAGAATTAAGTGATTTCATATGGAACTGACCCGTATAATGTGCATTTATATTTGAAAAGCAAATCATATGGCCATACATATGATGCTGAGAAAGTCAAGAATTGAGGTTTCCTGTGGACTCAGAGGCACATGAAAAGTATTTTTTGGCAGATGTCAGTGAGACCAAGACAACTAGGTTTTCAGTCAACAAGAAATCTTTTTAATGGTAAACCATAAAATTAATTTGTCCAATCACTGTGCACTGTTGAAATTGGTATGAAATTTTCTCCAAAAACTGCCAATAGATCTACTGTATGACCGTTATAGTACTTTTGGGTATTTGCCTAAGTGACTCCAAATCAACATGCTAAATAAATTCTTGCATGTTAATTTCCACTGCAAAATTTTTCAAAATATAGAACCAACATAGTTATCCAGTGACAGAGATATGGATGAATACCTCGTGGTACATATGAATATATAATGGAAATGTTTGTAGCCATAAAGAAGAATGAATTTCTGTAATTTGCAGGTATATAGATTGTCTTAGGTAGGGTTTCTATTGCTGTGAAGATGCATCATGATCACAGCAACACTTATAAAGGAAAACATTTAATTGGGGCTGGCTTACAGTTCAGAGATTTAGTCCATTATTGGGATGGCAGGACACATGGTGGCATGCAGGCTGACATGGTGCTGAAGAGGTAGCTAAGAATTCTTCATCTTGACCCATATCTCTACCAATGATACTTTTTCCTATCCCTGCTAGTTTCTATTTTTCTCACCCTACCTATTTTTCTTATGAATATTGTTTTCATGAACCACTTTTACAAGATACTTTATTTCAGGCTCTGCTTCTAGGCCTGACCTAAAACACTGGATATACCCAAGCTCATTAATATACTAGCTTCCTGAAAATAGCTAAAGCTGCAAGCACAGAAAACACTTTTTATAAGGCTTTTTTCAATATAGGTTAGCTATGCATTCAACAAAGAAATTAAAATATGAAGGCTTAAAACAATATCCCTTACCTTGAGGCTCTGCACTGAAGCAATGAATCGTGATACATGCTCTATCAAGGTAGTTGATCTGGACTCTGGAAACAGTGATCCACTGTGCTCATGTTACAGGACAATTACATTAACATTGCAGTGGACTCTGAGACCTGGGGTACACAATAGAAGTTCCTCTAAATTCTTAAACTACCAGGACTAGAATTTTAGCAGGTGCTCTGAGGAGTCTACAAGATAGCAATAGAGGACAGAGACCTGAAATTTTATCTTTGTTGAAGTCTCATGTGGTTCTGCTTCTTCTTTGCCATCATTGGCTGCATTGGTCCATGAGGGTGGAGGGAGAAGAAATGTGGAACAGTGTTAAGATAGCTGTGGGTATGATGGAGAAGACAGCCCTCTAGGAGAGTAACTTCAGTGAATCAACTCAACTTTGTTCCAGCTAATAAGGAATATATAGGATTGGGACAAACCCTAATTTGCATTAAGTGGCACAATCCTATCATAAGGGTTCATATGTAGCAGTAGGGTCTTAAATCAGTGCTCCTAGTACAAATCTTCTAGCAGGAATCTGTCCCAAGGATCAAGCTAAAGATAAATCAGGTATCTGGTTTACAGGCAGCTTTCAGATAGAGTCAGTCCTCCATACCCAGGGACATTCCTGAGATAAGGGCTGGTAGAGACAGGAATGTTTACTGGGGAGATAACGGTGTTTCCATGTTGTCAAGCTTTTGGGAAAAGCTGCCAGATCATGAGAGCCTGCAACTTCAACCAGCCAGCAAGGCCTTCCAACAGTCTCAGTTATAATACCCCAAGCTGGACATACCATTCAAATGGTCCTATATGGAATCTGGTGTAGCAAGGAAAAGGATGGCAGCTTTAGGAGTATGTTGAGAACTCTGAGAATTACTTGTATGACCTAATAATTCCCTACCATGACTAATTAATACTTAGTAGCTGTTTCACCTATTGCTGTTGTGGAGTAAGTGTCACCACAACTTTTGCTGTCATCCAAAAATCAAAATTTTCTCTCTACAACATCCCTATAAACTGCAAATTGACATAAACATGGAGAGTCTCCATAGTATACTCAGACAGGAAGTCTCAAACCTTGTTAATCCAGATGATTCTATGCACATAAACCTAAAAACATTTGAATTTCTATAATCCAGTGTGATCCTGGACATATCATTATATCATCAGGGGACAGTGACCATGAAGAGTAATCCATCTTTTTCTACATATAGTTCTCCTCCAACTACATATTTTCCAAATGTGGCAAAATATTATATTACAAAATAATTCTCCCAAATCAATCACTCTCAAAATTATAAGGGTACCCCACTAACACTCTCCCAGGCCAGAATGTTCAGTGATTATAAAATCATGCAAAGCAGATTGGAAATATTTAAAAAAAAACACAAAAGTTCATTGGTTCTTGCCAACAACAGCTAGTGATTTACAGTTTATAATTAGTTATGGGGAAAAACTAGCAGTACTCCCAGTCCTCAGTTCACAGGAAATGAGAGGGTGTATTTTTCTACCTGAGCAAATCTAGGGTGAGACATGGCCAGAATTGAAAGAGATAAAGCTTTTGAACCCATCACATTTGTGTTGAAATCTTTCTTACATATGTTTTGTTTGGTTGTTTGGCTTTTGCAAGCCTCAACATATTCTTTGAAAATAATAAACTCCTCTATGGTTCTGAATTTATAGGTAATAGTAGCTAACACATACTAAGTGTTAGCCCTTGTGGTACAGAATCATGTTTAATACTGGTGGAAGACCATTTGATGAGTAGCCATCTTTTCATTCACCTATGAATGTCTTACTACTTGTTGCTTTGTATTTTGAAAATGGGAAAGCAGATTATGACATTAAAATATTATCATAAAGAGATAAATGTAATGACTTTAAAATCTTGGATCTGAGTTTGGGCAGGCAAATTCCAGAAAAGTTTAAATTTTAGGTATACAAATATTTGAATTCTATTTCAGTAAATTTCTTTATTATGATATATAACATGCGTATCATAGGCACTCAAAATTTTCAACCTGCTTGACTTTGTATTTCACCCTTTGGCTGTTACAAACCAAATTACAAAACTCAGATAAACTACATTAAACTATAATGTTATACATTTGGGCAGAAATATTCATTACAATTGTTTTCTTAGGAAGACAAGTGGACTTGCTCTTTGTGAACTTCTCTTCAGGCAGAGCAGTAAACCTATACCTTCTGTACACTAAAGCTGTGTCTCTCTCAGTGGGATGAACTTATGTACTCAGTTTTTGGTGCTTCACCAACATATTCACAGTTATCAGAAGAAAGTTTGTATTTATGTTATCCCCACATAAGAGAAGTGTAAAAGCAATATTAAAGATATTAAAGATAGATGATCACTGAACCAGTATATGCTTAAAATTCAAGACTTTGAATGCCTTTTAAAAACATTTTACATATAAGTCCTGCTGATTCCGCATTTGTCATGCCATTTGACTATCCAAAAACTCAGGGTGGATATTATGTGAGACTCTTGACAATTCAAGTAAAGGATAATCTGATTTTCTTTCCCCAAACTAGTCAATAATAAATGAGAGTTAAAATTTAAATCCAAACAGTGGATTGTTCACAGTACATTATTGATAAGGCACATTATTCTAACATTTTTAAAGGATGATACATTATTTACTGCTTCTACTAGTAAAAGTCCTAACAGGAATGAAAGGATTAGACACAAAGTAAGGCTGGCTGGAGCTTGTTAAACACACTACAGGTAGCTGGTTGTGAATTGGGTAGAAAACAGGTAAAGCATTTGTTCTTCAGTACCAGAGAAAATTATTCTTAAACTTTGCCTGTACAATGTTTCTCCCAATGGCCTACATTGTCTAGATAAATATGAACTGAGAGTAACTGTTTCATGTGAATGGCTGTTTACCAAATGGTTTGTAAAATTCAGTGAGGAGCTGACAACTCTGCAGGACAGCAGAGTCATAGTCAACTAGATACAACTGAAAAACATCCGAGCTTGGATTTTGTATTAAAGCATTGTTTTCTTTTAACTATTTTTCTTTATTTTTGTAATTGTATTACATTTGTTTATTGTATTATTTCCAGGGCATACTTTCATGGTATGTACCTGGTCAGAGTCCAACCTGTGGAATTAATTCTTTTTTTCTGCTATGTGAGTGCAGAATTAATTCCCGGTTTACAGGCCTGGCAGCAGTTGCACTTCCTGACTGAGTCATCTCAGAGGCTCTCATTTTCTTTTCTTTGAGACAGGTTCTCTTGGGTCTCAGGATTGCTGAGGACTTGCTATGTAACCCAGGATGAACTTGTACTTTTGATCTCCTTCTCTACCTCCAGAGTATTACAGGAGCATACGCCACCATATCTACTTTTATTTGGTCCTGGACATGGAATCATACATGCATGGTTAAGTAAAAGAGAAAGCCCATGAAGGAAAACAGGAATCTATGAATGGGAAAATTATAATTAATCGTAAAACTTAGTGTAATTTTAATATGCTTTGGGGGGTGGGTCTCATATGTTAGACTAATTGAATCAGCCTTCTTAAATTATTTTAAATTAAAATTTATATGGAGATACTTCCTGATTCATATATGGGTTGTAAGAACTCATGGAGAGAAATCTAACTCTTTATATTCAAACTCACAGTATAATACCACAGTCATGTTGGCAACGCTGATTGATAACAGGTACAATTCAGTCATCTTAATCAAATTTTCCCACTTTTATTAATGTTTACATCTGTATGCATAGTGTGTGTGCGTCCAAGTTATTCTTATGCACAGTGTGTACAAGATATGTCTGTACTTAATGTTTGCGCATTGTGTAAATATATGTGCATGTGTGTGTATGCATGATATATGTGTGCATAGTTTGTGTACATAGTGTTATGTATGCACGGTGAAGGTGGGGAAGGTGTGGGTTTGTATAGTGTATATGCAAGGAACGAGTGTGGATGATGTGTGTACATGACATATGTGCATCATTTTTGTATGTATGCTATGAGTGGATGGTGTATGTATGCATGATGATGTGCATGCATGGTGTATGTATGCAAGATGGGTGTATGTATACTATGTATGCAAGATGGATTAATGTATAGTGTGTGTGCATTGTGTGTCCTGCATGGTGTATCTCTGCATGGATTGTGTGCATGGGATATAAGTGTGTGTAAGATGACATGTATTCATATGTGTAAGGTGTATTATGCATATTGATCTCCTAAGGTGTTTGTGCATGTATGTTGTACATGTTAATAGCATACTTGTGTGCAGGCTATATGTATTCTTGATATATGTGTGCATAATGTGAGTACATGATATGTGTGTATATTCATGGTGTATAGTATATGCATAGTATACATGGCATAATGTATGTGCACAGTATGTGTGCATGTATGGTGTATGTATGCATAATATTGTGCCCCGAGTATGTGTCTGTATGTTGGGTTTTATATGTTTAAAACCTTGTTAAGTTTGTCTATCCACTGTCTCATCCAAGACAGTATCTTCATCTATCATCACAAGTTTCTTTGATTGGTTTAACCATAGTCATTTCTTCTCACTATTAAACTTATGGCAACCACTAATCTTTACTTAAAAGCTATGTCATTTCAAAGGTGTCATATTAATAAAATCATATTACATAAAAATGTTCATTTTTTAAGTATAGTCTGTATTGTTTTCTAGAAATGTAGGCAAGATGTTGTGTCTATAGAAATTCAAAATTTTTACTATTGAGTAGAACTCCAAAATATCTAGTCTCAAATATTGCTTTACTTTTTAGATACTATCAAACAAATAAATGGATAACAATTCTTGCTGGATTTCATTCTTCCTTTCTTTATTTTTATTTTGGGTTGGAACCTAATTAGTCTTACCAATAAAACCCAAGAGTCAGGTATCAGGGTAACAACCTGAAAGATTAGAGAACCAAAAGAGCCATCACCAGTGACTTCTTACCTCCCTGGATCCTCCAAACAAAAGGGCCAAGATCCTGTCTTTGTCCTGCTTTATCACTCCCTGTCTCCACCTCCAAAATGCTGGTATTAAGGCATGAGCTACCACTGCCCAGGTTCTATGGTTATCTAGTGGCTAGCTCCACCCTTTGATCTCCAGATAAACTTTATTTCCCAGAACACAAACAAAATATCACACATTTCCCACTATTTTTCTAAATAAAAAATGAAGATTTTAACTAATATAGAAAAACTATATACAATAACTATATACAAATATATACAGGCAACAATTGCACTAACAATATCTAATCCATTAGTATTTGACAAATTTAAAGAAAATACCCCATTATCTATTCTGTCTTGATGGAGTTCAAAGTATTGTACCTAATTCACTTTCTATACTAACATACACTACCATCCCAAACTATCTTTTTATGTCTTCCAACCTTATACACTTTACACCTCTTTAGTGAGTTTCTTTTCTGAGTTTGGTAACAAAGAAAACTATAACTATCTGGTCTTCAATTTCATCAGGGACCTGAGAAGGATATAATATTACCTGATTAAACAGAAAATAAAGAACAAACAATTTCCAAAATTCTAAATGAGAGGAACAACTGGTTAACTGGACAGTCACCCAAGGTTCCTCTGGAACATTGGGGCATCCATCTTCATTCTACAGGACATCTGACAGACTTTTCTGTGAAGCAGAATTTTTGAAAAACTGTCCTGCCTTGTCTTGGCAAAGTTCAGTAGTCACTTTCTTTTGTATTCTGCTTGTTCAATTTGGACAGCATACTGTCAGCAGTTGAAGCAAGGGCACTTTCTTGCCCAGTGTCTAACTTTTGCCACAAAGAAAGTAAACTCCATATGGAGTTTCTTTAATGCCCATTATCTTCTCTGAAGTAGATTGGTACTGCCAGGAGCAGATATGCCTTCTTGTCAAAAAATAAAATAAAATAAAACAACAACAAAAAAACCCCTATGTTATTAAAACATTTTAAATGCCACATTCTGTAGATCTCTGAAGTGTTTGAAGACTACTTGCCTATCTAAAATATACCTGTTTGCTTATCTAGAATCTATCTGTTTGACCTTGAAAACATATCTAACATGACTACAAGGTTAATTGTAATAGGTGACTAACTAATAACCTGCATTTCTTTATTATCCTAAATAGTTTGTAAAAATAACTTTCAAGGATTAGAAATTTACATTACATTGTTAGGTGAACTGTATAGGTACAATACCTTGAGCAAGAGTAGAAACATATGCACAGTACGTTCTGACAAAAATAATCTTAAATTTCTATCAGTATACAAAAATCTAAGGCAACATAAAATATTCAAGACTAGTAGTTGGTTTTGTGGTTTAAAAGCTTCAATAATCTACCATTTTTCTTATTTCTATATGCTCCTTTTCTTTTTAGAACAAAGTCCCTGAATCTAATCTCCTTTGTCCTTTCCCCCTGACCATTACCAATAACAACTTGTAACTGACTGCCCTAAACAATAACAAATATCCATAACCCACTGAGTGACCAAAAAACAACTACCCCACCTCTTGAGAATATAGGTACCATGTTCTTAAAATTACTTCCTGCTGTCAAGGGGTTAGGCATCTTTAGGGGGACCTTGAAATTATCCTGAGCAGTTTATAGATCTAAGATGATCTTTGGTTTGTGTTTATCAGCTTAGAGGCATTACCACCATCCAGGTGGAATGATCAAAGTGGGGCACCATCCTCCCTTTGGAGGCTTCAGAAGTTGCTGTTAAGAATGGTCACAGTTCACTGAAGAAAAATTAGACGTTTTAAATGTCATATGCAGCAGATCTCAAAGAGGTTAAAGGACCCTAATTTGTTATATATGTCCAGAGTATAAAAACTTAATTCCTAGTTACCTGATAGAGACTCAAGCCCAAAATCATGTACAGGAAGCTAGATGAAGCCTTTTTCTAGAAATAGTTAGTACTGTATATGACCATTAATATCATGACAAAAAGTTTAATATATATACATACATATTTATCTTATAAGTTTTAATATAATATTTATACCTTAAGAATAGTTTTAAAGAGTCAAAATAAAATCAAGGATTATGAGATTAGTAGCAATAGAGTAGTTCCTTAATTTTTGATTTTTTTCTGTTCCATATCACATGGTTCTGACATGAGACAGAGATTTTAGATTTTCCTTTTAACAAGCATTGGGTTTAGGGAAGGAGAGAGCCATGCTTCAACTCCAAAGCCAGCTTTAATTTTTTATTGAACTGAGACAACAAAAAGACCATTTGCATTATGTGTCTGTAGAGAACAGCAGAAACAAACATTTGGGAAGATTTATAAAATTTTATCCTGTTGGAAATGTGACATACCAATAGGTCAATTTACTCTTTAACTTGGGACATTTTTTCTGGATGATTCATCCTTTTTCTGTTTTGTTTTGTTTTTTTGTTTTTCGAGACAGAGTTTCTCTGTGTAGTTTTGCGCCTTTCCTGGAACTCACTTGGTAGCCCAGGCTGGCCTTGAACTCACAGAGATCCGCCTGGCTCTGCCTCCTGAGTGCTGGGATTAAAGGCGTGCGCCACCACTGCCTGGCTTATCCTTTTTCTTCAGATGTCTCATTTATCCCTTGGTCTTTAGATTCCTTAGCTGGTTCCCTTCAATCTCCTGGAGAGACAAAAACAAAACTGCCCCAACCCCAGCTTTGGGGAGTTTCTCTTTTGGCAAGTTATAGCTGATCAAATGAAAAGCATTTGTTAGGCTCATAAGTTAGTTTAGATTTAATGGTCACTCTAGTTGATGGACTATCATCTCTTCTAATTAAGAGTTTTCTTTTGTTTGATCTAATCTTTATCAATTTTGATGGTATCCATAGCTTTTCTTCTCCTGTGGAAACAAAAGCAAAATGTCTTCCCCAATGGAACACATATCCTGGTTTCCATTTTGAGGTCAATGCATCTTTAAAGTATACAGGCTGATTTAATTGAGTATTTTTTCCTATTATCTAGTGTCTCTGCAGTTATTGATCCTTTCTTATTAGGATTTAGAGATAATAAAGCATTATTCCTTTTATCTCTAGGAGTCATTATTACCCCTGTCTGTTTATTAAGCGTATATTTAGAGTTCAATTAGACCTTTCTATAACTGCTTGCCCTGTAGGATTGTGTAGTATACCTGTAATATACTTTATGTTGTAATATGCGAAAACCTGTTTCATCTTACTAGATACATATGAAGGAGCATTATCAGTCTTAATTTGTACAGGTATCCCTGGTGTGTTGTCAGTCTTAATTTGTACAGGTATCCCCACAATGGCCTTAACTTCTAAAAAATGTCTGATTACAGAATCAGCCCTTTCAGAACTCAAAGCAGTTGCCCTTCAAAATCATGAATATGTATCTATGGTGTGGGGTACATTTTAATTTACAAACTCTTCAAAATGAAACATGCCCATTTGCCAAATTTCATTTCTTTGAGTACCCTCTGGGTTACTTCCTGCAGGTAGTATAGCTGGTTGTACAAGGAACAAGTGCGATGTTTTCTTATAATTTTCATGGCTTGTTGCCAAGTAATGTAGGTATCTTTATTTCAAATCCTTGCCATTGACATGGGTTTTTTTTATGAAATTCTGAAGCTTCTATCACATTTCCTACCAATAATTGGTCGATTTCATCATTATCTTGTGCTAGATGGCCTGGTAGACTCATATGGGATCTATTATGTGTGATATATAAGGGATTATTTCTATTTCTGATTATTTCTTATAACTGAATAAATAGCAAAGTCAATTCTGTAAGATCTGGAAAAAGTTCAGCAGTTTCAGTATGTAAAGCAACTCTTTCTGCATATTGAGAGTAACTCTATTAAAACATTCTAGAAAATCTAATAATACCAGGAGAATAGCATATAGTTCTGACTTTTGAATAGAATCATAAGTGCTTTGAAGCACTTCATTCAAAGTCCTGACTTATAACCTGCCTTCCTTGATTTAGTTGCATCTGTATCAAATGTAGGACCTATAGATATTAGTGTTTCCCATACAATGTGAGGAAGGACCCAATAGGCATTTTTTGTTGTTGTTTTTGTTTTTTTTTGAATTGCAGTCTCTTGCTTTTAAGATATTTGTTGTTAATCTCTCTCAAAAAATACTGCAAGCTCTTTACTAATATTCATTTTCATCCCATAGAGAGGAAATTTCAGCATTAGTAAAAGGTACTACAATTTCTTCTGGGTCTATTCTTGCTAATTAACAAAGTCTCAATTTTCCTTTTAGAATCAACTCAGAAACCTTTTATACATAGGTGTTTATTTTTTTACTCTGTTTATGTGGTAAAAATATCCATTCTGAGATATTATCTTCTCTTTGCCTTAAAATTCCTGTAGGGGAATGGGTAGAATGTAAAATAACCAAAATGCAATCAAACTCTGGATCCAAATGATCCACATGCACATCCTGTAATTTCTTTTCTACCAGAGATAATACTCTCTCAGCTTCAGCTGATTATTTTCTTGGACTATTTAAGTTCTTGTCACCTTACAAGTTTTGAAACAAATTACTCAGTCCTTGAGTTGTTAATCCAGTTGTAGGCCATAGCCAGTTAATGTCTCCTAGCAAATTTTGAAAGTCATTGAGAGTCCACAATTTATCTCTCCAGATTTGTATCTTTTGTGGTTGAATATTTGGTAAATATATTTTATATCCTAGGTAATTAATAGATTCTCCTCTTTGTATTTTTTCAGGAGCAATTTGTAATCCCCAAAAAGCCAAAATTTTCTTTATTTCTTCAAACATTTTTTGAAGGTATCTACATTTGAATCAACTAGTAAGATATCATCAGGATAATGGTAGATTATAGACTAAGTAAACTGTTCATGAATCATTTGCAATGGCTGTTGTACAAAATATTGGCACAGGGTGGGGCTACTTAGCATCCCTTATGAGAGAATCTTCCATTGATATCTGAAAATTACTGAGAATTATTATAAGTAGGCACCACAAAGACAAATTTTTCTCTATGCTTTTCTTGTAAAGCATAGTGAGGGAACAATCTTTTAAATCAATAACTGTAATAGACCATTCTTTAGGTAATAGAGAAGGCAGAAGAGCTGGCTGATAAGAGCCCATTGGCTGAATCACCTTATTAATAACTCTTAGATCTGTTACCATTCTACATTTTCCAGATTTCTTTTTAATGACTCATACTCAAGAATTCCAAGGACTGGTTGATTCCTAAATATGTTGAGTATTTAACTACTCCTATACCAGCTGTTCTAAGGCCTGTATTTTTTTCTGATGTCAAAGGCCATTGTTCCACCCAGACAGGTTTGTCAGTCAACCATTTTAAAGGTAGAGTTGTTGATCTCTCGAAAGATCAACAACTGTTGTGCCCTGTATTTGTACAACCTGAATGATAGGTGACTGTTATTTATAATACTTTTTAACATTTTCCCCAGAAACATATGCTAGTTTATGGTTTGTTTCTAAGATTGGAAAAATATGAGTTTTCCATTGCTGCAACAATCATGTCTTCAAAAATTCATTGCTATATTAGCCTTTAAATGCTCTCTTCAGCTGTAAATATTTCTAGAGCTTTTATCTTATTGGTCAGAATTGTATTAATCTCCTAGTAATTCTTTGTAAGGCTTGCATATTATCATTAGTAACTTTTTTTGAGTCTTCTATCTTTTGAGCAGTAACTATTTCTAAGATTTGCATGTTATTGGTAGTAGCCTTTTCAAAGGCCTGCTGTATTTTGGCACTCATATCAACCAAGTTTTTTAGGGATAAAACAAGAATTATCAAATCACTAATATTTATAATTGATGTTACATAAATCCCATCTAAATTAGTTATCCCCTCATTTAATTGTTTCATTTTTAAACCATCCAGTGTGTAATCATACAAAGACCTAACTCCCTCATTGTAATGTATTGTTTCTCATTTTTTAATATGAAAAAAATACTTTTTAGAAATCTAAGTTCCCCATTTAAGAATTCCCAATTGTCTCACCAAATCTGATGATGTCAGTGAAATGTGAGGCATAGCACTTTTGAGCAGAGAACACAGGAGGTGCTCAGCCTGGCTTATGACAGCTGCGGCTGATCCTGTGTCAGTGACCTGAGGTGGGGGTCCAGGAAAGCCCACAACCCACGAGGGAAAAGAAGCCAAAGAGTCAGCTATCTGCACGGTGGACCATGTAAAGCCGCTAACTCCAGTGGTGTTTAGAGCCCGAGTGCCTGTGGTGTTTGCTGTGGAGAGGCTGCAACAGAAAAATCCCAGATTTGCTCAGAGGCTTGGGAGGCAAAAAAAAAAAAAAAGGAAAGCCTCGTGTGCCTCTCCAGTTTGTGCCAATGCCTGCAAAGCCATGGGTAACTGGCTTTTTTGTGAATTTGTGCCTCAAAAGTTGGATACTACATAAAGCGTGAAACTAATTAGTCATATCAATAAAAACAAGGAATCAGGCCTGACTGGTGGCCCATGCCTTTAATCCCAGCACTCAGGAGGCAGAGGCAGGCAGATCTCTGTGAGTTCGTGGTCAGCCTGGGCTACAGAGTGAGTTCCAGTTCCAGGAAAGACTCCAAATCTACACAGAGAAATCCTGTCTCAAATATATATATATATATATGAGTCAGATATCAGGGTAATAACCTGAAAGAGCAAAGAAGCAAAGGAACAATCACCAGTGACTTCTGACCTTTCCAGCTCCTCCAACTGAAAGGGCGGAGATCTCGTCTATGCCCACCCCTGTCTCCATCCCCCGCAAGTGGTAACATTAAAGGCATGACCCACCACTGTCCTTCTTCTATGGTTAACTAGAAGCTAACTCAGCCCTCTGATCTCCAGGAAAGCTTTACTTGTCAAAACACAAACAAAATATCACACAATATTATTGATTGATTGATTGATTGATTGATTGATTGATTGATTGAAAGCCCAAACTGGCCTTGAACTCCTGGTAAACTGACTGCCTCCCAATCCCAGAAAGCTGGGATGACAAGTATAAGCTATCACAGATGGCAGTTACAACAAATCAAACTTGTAGAACTATTTATAAATAAATTACTTTTATTATATATATAAAACTTTGTTTTAGAGGGACAAATACTTAGGCATTCTAATACCAAGCTAGATGGTCATTGCATGTTTAGTTTTATAAAACAAACAAACAAACAAAAAAA
>CABHPR010132546.1:890-16910 GCA_902168415.1 Peromyscus melanophrys
TGTGTGTGTGTGTGTGTGTGTGTGTGTGTGTGTGTGTGTGTGTGTGTTGCTGGGGTCTGACCTCTGCACTGCTAGGCAGGCAGGTTACCGCTGAACTCTGCCCAGGGCTTATGCTAAATTTACATCAACAAAATGTGCTCTTTATGGTGTATAGTTTATGGTTTTTTGACAGATTCGTGGAGTTGTATGTGCACATCACAATTAAGGTACAGAACAGTTTCAACCCCCCCATATTTCTTCATTTACAGCCATCTCCCCTTCCCCATGCTCCTCTCTCTCTCTCTCTGTCTCTCTCTCTGTCTCTTTCTCTGTCTCTCTCTCTCTTTGGTTTTTGGCTTTTGGTTTTTCGAGGCAGCGTTTCCCTGTGTAGCCCTGGCTGTCCTGGAACTCACTCTGTAGACCAGGCTGGCCTTGAACTCACAGAGATCCGCCTGCCTCTGCCTCTCAAGTACTGGGATTAAAGGCATGTGCCACCACCACCATCCGCCCCATGCTCATCTCTTAGTAATACTGATCTATTCTCTAGTCCTGTGATTTTTTTGCTTTTTCAAGAAAGTCACGCAAACCAAATCATACAGTTGTATAGCTTTTTGGGTCTGGCTTCTTTAACTCACCATAATACCTTTAATGGCTATCCAAGCTGCTTCTTTTGCTTACCTTCAGCTGGCTCCTTTTTAGTACTGAGTAGTGTTCCACTACTGTAAATGGATGTACCAAGTGTGTTTAGTCATCTTGGGTTTTCCAGCTAGCTGTGAATAAAATTGCTCTTAGCAGCATTTTCTGTTTCTGTGTGAACACAGGATTTTCATTTTTCTTGCATTAATACTTAGGAATGGGATGGCTGGGTCTTTCATAACAGATAGATAAGTTGAATGTCTTGAGACTCTGCTATATGGGTCTGGAGAGATGACTCAGTGGTTAAGAGCACTGGCTGCTTTTCCCAGAGGACCTGGATTCAATTCCCAGCATCCATATGGTGGCTCACAATTATCTGTAGCTCCAGATCCTGGGATCTGGTGCCCTCTTTTGGCCTCCATGGTTGACCAGGCATGCAAGGCATGTAATACTCATACATAAATTCAGGCAAACACTTATACACTATATCTAAGTCTGCCATACTCTTTCTAGCATGTACCATTCTGTATTTCCACTTAACAACATGTGAGTGTGTTCCACGCTCATTTTCATGGCTTGATGTGTCAGGGTATTGCTGGTCTTCATTCTACGTGCTTGTGTATGTGCTTGAGTATGTATCTGTACCACTTGTGTGTCTGGTGCCCACAGGGGCCAGAATTAGCATAAGATCCTCTGGAACTGGAGTTACAGGTGGTTGTGAGCCACCGTGTGGGTGCGGGAAACAGAACCTGGCTCCTCTGTAAGAGCAGCCAGGGCTTTTAACTGCTGGACCATCTCTCCAGCCCTGGTTTACGTTTCTTTCTTTCTTTCTTTCTTTCTTTCTTTCTTTCTTTCTTTCTTTCTTTCTTTCTTTCTTTCTTTCTTTCTTTTTTTTTTTGGTTTTTTGAGACAGGGTTTTTCTCTGTAGCTTTGGAGCCTGTCCTGGACTAGCTCTGTAGACCAGGCTGGCCTCGAACCCACAGAGATCCATCTGCCTCTGCCTCTCGAGTGCTGGGATTACAGGCGTGCACCACCACTGCCCGGCTTGGTTTATATTTCTAATGGCTAGCGATGTTGAACATCTCATTTGCTTATAACTGTGGTGAAGGGTCTGTCCAGTTTTTGCCCATCTTTTCTCTTGTTTTGAGCATGCTTTAATAATCTACTTCCAGGCCCTTTGCCAGGTAAATTCTTCTTTTCATTTTGTTTTTGTTTTGAGACAGTCTATGTAGCTCTGGCTGTTCTGGAACTCTATGTAGACCAAGCTGTCCTGGAACTAGCTATGTAGAACTCAGAGATCCCCCTGCCTCTGCCTCCCAAGTGCTAGGATTAAAGGCGTGTGCCACCACTGCCTGGCTTCAAGTTGCTCTTGAACCTTGAACTAACAGCAGTTCTTGTGGTTCATCTTCCCAAGTGCTGGGATTCCCAAAGGAAGGTGATTGGTGTGAGGGACTCTGAAAGTGAGCTGAGCATGACCTCTCTTCAAGGGCAAAGGTGGGATCCAGGCTGAGGAATGGGGAACCCAAAGAGTGGTCTATGGAGAAAAGATACAACAGTGTGTGCTTCTCCTCTCCAAGGTCTGCTTCTAGCTAAGCATCTGCTGTACAGCTCACTTCAGAGCAAGAGGCTCAGGTGGGCATCCTCTGTGGCTGGCCAGTGGTACCTGGTCCTCCTTCGTGCGTAATGGGTCAGGCTAGGCCATCTCCACCCAGAAGAAAATAAGGGCTATTGCCCCAGCCCGCACCTCAGCCATTTACATGGCCTTGTTTCCAAACTGAATGACCGTGTGTTTTGGAATGGGAGGTGGGGTGACTGGCAGGCCTTCAGGGGTGCTGGGTGTGTGGCTGAGCCAGAGGGACTCCGTGGGGTGAGTTTTCTGGGTCAGGGTGGATCCTCTGCTTTGGTGACCTCAGTCTAGAGTGTCTTCCTCAGCCCTATCTCTGTGGCTCTGAGACATTTCTATGGAAAATGACCAAGACTAGGTAGATGCTGCCTCCTGCCTCTTCCTAGAGCTGGGCCTACACCCAGAGGTGGCTCTGTCCACATGGTAGAGCATTCCTTCTCCAGAGAGGAAGTGAACTTAGTGAGGGGCAGAACTCCAGTTACTGGTTTGGGCTTAGCCTCAGGTCCTAGATGGACAAGGGCAGCCCTGTATGTCTGGGAGAGTAGTTGAGGGCCAGCCCAGCCCTAAGGGGGATATAAGCCTTAGGATATGCTCTGTTTACCCTAGGGGACTGCCACTTGATAGATGGGATTACCATGGTCAGCCCCAGGGCTTGGCTGACAAAAACTTTGCATGGAGCTCCCTTGTGTTGAGCTGAACTTTTCTGGGACAGGTCTGTTTTGGGTAAAGTCAGCTGTTCTGCCTTGGTCCTTGGCTGTTAAGGACTGTTATCACTTTTGCTTTAGTATGGAAGCCTGAAGAAAGGTCCCTAGGAAAGGAAAGAATACAAGAGTTAAGTCTTCCTTGTTCCAAAATTAACGTTTTTAAAAATCGTGTTAGGTAGTGTGTGTGTGTGTGTGTGTGTGTGTGTGTGTGTGTGTGTGTGTTTAAGAGGGAGAGAGGGAGAGAGAATGCCACAGTACACGTGTGGAGGGAGCTGAGAGGACAGTTTTCAGGAGTCCATTCCTCCTTCCACCTTGGGAGCCCTGGAGATCAAACTCACATTGTTAGGATTGGCAGCGGGTGCCTTTACCCACTGAGCTATCTAGACTTATTTTTCTTCACTATGTAGCTGTGCTAAGCCTGGAACTTACTATGTAGACCAGACTGGCCTCAGACTCACAGAGATCATCCTGCCTCTGTCTCCTGCTAGGATTAAAGGCCTGTGCCACCACACCCAGTAAGTAGACTTAAAAATGGCAGTTTGGGGGGGGCTGGAGAGATGACTCAGTGGCTAACAGCGTGCATTGCTTTGGCAGAGGACCTGAGTCCATTTTCCCAGCACCCATGTGGGGTAGCCCACAGTCCCTTCTTAACTCCAGCTCCAGGGGCTCTGATAACCCTCTGAGGACACCTGCACTCATGTGCACATATCCACACGCATGCATAGATGCAGACACACAAATGAAACCTTATGTATCAGTTGGGAGTTCATAGAAGAATCGAGGAGGAAGTATAGAGTTCCTTGATTTATACATCTTCCCTCCGTCTCTGATTAGTAATATCTCTAATTAGAGTGTTGCCTTTGTTAAGACTGCAATTCACAGAAGGGCTCACACTGGCCTCTGATACCTGCAGAGTGGTGTGTACTCGCTGTGGCAGTATCGTGCAAGGTAGCTCCAGTGCCCTAAAAAACCCTTTTCGTCTTTTCTTCCAACCCCAGATAACCTCTGACCTCTCTGTTCACCCAGGAAGTTTTTTCCTTCTCTCTTCTTCACTCTTTCTATGTAGTGGGCGCCAGAAAAAAGGCTGTTGTGTGTCCTGCTCTATGATGTTCCACCCTATTCCCTTGAGACAGGGTCTTTCTGAACCTGGTGATAGACTGGTGGCCAGCAAGCCCGGAAGATCTGCCTGTCTTCACCTCCCCTCTGGCACTGGGAGGTGCAGGTGTGTGGCCATACGTGGGTGTTGGGATCCACAGGAGGTGTCGTCACCCACAGAGCTGTGTCTCTAGCCCCCGAGTTTTGTCTTTTCTAGAAGAATACAGAGATTCAGCCCTTTCAGATGCTTCTTTCACTCGGCATTCAAATACCTTCCCATGGCTTGATAGCAAATGCCTTTTTCATCACCAAATAATATTCCACTAATCTTGCCCTTTTCTTATTGCAAATGGGGCCACTGAAATTCAAGAGGGCAAGTGTCGGCTTCTGGAGGTTCCAGCAGTCTACAGCAAACCTGAGCTCGAGCCTAATTCTTTTTTTCTGCCATTACCTGTTCCCAGGGATGTAAAACCATGTTTCATCATGGCTTCATTACCCTCTGTGGGGCCCCAGACAGAGGGTGGAGGGGTGTGGAAGCCAGTTGCTGTGACCCACTTCCTGGAGGTGTTAGGGACAGGTCTGTAGACACCCACGGCTCAGCTGTTTGGAAAGACTAGCTGGGGGGTCAGGTTCCCCAACTTCCAAAGAGCAGAGCATGATGGGATGCTGATCTGAGCAGCATGTCCTCACTCACTCAGGCTGAGCTTGGGGCTTGTTTCTTAGGACTCTTATCTCTCTCCATTTCTCTGGGTCTGGGAGCTTCCCTTCCCGCCTCTCCTCTGAGAGTGAGGCTCCTCCCTGACTTCCTTCCCCAAGTGCCTCCCCACCCACTTACTTATCTCCTTTCATTCCTCCTGATTCACACACAGCCTCCCCCTCCTGGGTCCCTCCCTGCACAGTTGCCGTAACCTCGAAGGCAACAGCCCTCCTTATGCTCGGCAGTCAGGTTTGAATTTGTTTATTTATTGGCTCATTTGTTTTAGGGACCTGGGCCTCCGCCTCCATCTGGAGCCTTGCCTCTGAGTAGCTGGAACTTCAGCAGGCCAGCACACATGGCTAGTGTGTCCACTGAATCCTCAGCACTGGGTATATTTTGGATGAACATGGAGTTCAGGGAGGTCCTGTAAGGGCTGAATCTCTGCCCTGTCAGGCTCTTTTGTTCCCATGTCTCTTTCCTCTAAAGTTTACAGTTTAAGGGTACTTACTGCTGCCGCCTGAGGTTCCCATCCTGTCAAGAGCAAGGTCTGGTCACTTCCTGGGTGGCAGGAAGACAGTGACTCTGAACTGGGTGCTTGGGAAGGCTGCACACAGCAGGCCAGCATTCTGCCACTGAGCCACAGCCTAGCCTGGGCAAGTCTGTTTATTTTTGCTTCTTTTTGAGATATAGTTTCATATTGTATCTCAGAATGGCCCGGAACTCAGTGGGTAGCCCTGATTGGTCTTGAACTTGGGGTACTCTTCCTGCTTCAGCGCCCAGAGTGCTGGGATTACAGGCATAAGTCAACACATCTGGCTACAATTTTTGGTGCTAAGGTTCAAACTCAGTGTCTGGCACACACTGGGCAAGTAGGCATTCAAGGAGCGGAGCAATGACTGGTAAGATACAGTTTTAAACTCTAGAAGCGTCTTTAAGTGCACTAGATTCTATTCGAAGACAGCATGGAGGCCAAGTAAGTATTCCAGTGGTAACTTAGGCACAGGGACACCTAGGTTTGGTTTGATCTAATCTCTGCATTGCTGGGGATGGAGCCGTGGGCTTCATGAAAGGCGGGTGCTGATCCACTGAGCCCCAGCCCAGCCCAAGCCTTGATACACACACACACACACACACACACACACACACACACACACACGAACACACATATTCTAGAAGGCCCCCTTCTTCCCTCCGGCCAGCCAGCCTGACCCTTTGAAAGTCACACGGGTCAGTTTTTTCTGGCTGAGTAGCTGGCCTAGCCGAGGCCAGTCCACTTTGCTGGCCTGTTTTCTTTCCCTGCTCCTTTTCCTTCTATTCTCCAGGAACCCATCTACCCGCGGCTGGCAGGAAACTTTCTTGTTTGGTCAATCTTCATTTCCAAGTACAAACAGGCCGCTCTTCTTTGTCGTCTGCACTTTGGACCAAGTCCCCTGAAGTGCCTTCTCGGTCACATCTTTTTTTCCCTTCCTGCCTCTTTTTTTTTCCCCGTCTTCTTCAGAATCTCACTATGTAGCCCTGGGTGACTTTGAATTTGCTATGCAGACCAGGCTGACCTTGAACTCATAGGTATCCTGCCTCTGCCTTCTGGGATTAAAGGTGTATGCCACCTTGCCTGGCTTTTTAACGACTTTTAAATGCCCAGGTGGTACATTGTCTGTGATGCCCACACTGGGGTATGGAGGCTGAGGCAAAAGCACCATAGGTTTGAGGCCAGCCTGGACTACGTATAGCAAGACAGTATCTCAAACAGTCCTTATAGTAAAATACAACAGGCCAGGCCTGGTGGTGCAGATCTGTAATCCCAGACTGAGGCAGGAGGATCACAAGTTCAGTGCCTGCCTGGGCTTTACAGTGAATTTGAGACCAGCAAGAGCCTGTCTCAAAAGGTTAAAAAAGGACTGGCAGGGGGTGGGGGGGGGCATGTGTGAGGCTCTGGGTTCAATCCCCAGTAACTCAATTAGTCAATCAAATATACTCATAATGTAAAATTACCCTCAATGCTAAGTTTTTGTTTTTCCTTCCCTTCCTTCCTCCTCCACCCCATCTCTTTCTTTCCTTTTTGGATACTATGTAATCCAGGATGGACTCTAGAGCTTGCAACATGGCTCAGGCTAGACAAGAACTCTTAGGGATTTTGCCGCCTCAGCCTTTTCTCCAAGGGTGGTTTGAGAGAGAGTCTCACTGTATAGACAAGCGTGCTTTGAGCTCACTGAGATCTGCCTCCCAAGTGCTCGGGCTAAAGATGTGTGTCACTGTGCTCAGTCTACTTAACTGCTGGGGTCACAGGTGTACACTACCACTTGGACCCTACGTGGGGGTAGTAGCTCTGGCTGAGTTTCACAGGCTGCTCTGCACCTTGCAGTCCTCCTGCGTAAGTCCCCCAAACACGGGGATTGCCAGCACGTGTTACCTTGCCCAGCTTTTCATCATGAATACTAAAACTGTTTTTAGTGTGTATGTTTTGCCTGCTGGAGGCCAGAAGAGGGCGTCAGATCCCCTGGAACTGGAGTTACAGACGGTTGTGAGCCTCCATGTGGGTGCTGGGAACCAAACCTGGGACCTTTGCAACATCAACAACTACCTTGACGACTGAGCCACCACCTCTCCAGCTCCTCATCATAACTTCTTTTGAGTCTGCAGTTTTATGTCCCTAACCATGTTCACAGTTCAGCTATCACCGTCATCCATTTCCATAACTTTTCATCCTTCCCAACAGAATCTCTGTACCAAAAAATAACCACTATTTTCCTTCCTCCCAGCTTGGTAACGTCTCTTCGACTTTCTGTCTCTGAATTTGATTGTTCAAAGTACTTCTTGTAAGTGGCCAAAAAACAAACAACAAACTATTTGTTTGTGTCTGGCTTATTCCACTTAGTAGAATGTGTGCAAGGTTCATCCATGTTGGGGCATGTATCAACTTTATTACTTTTTTTCTGACTGAATACTATTCCATCGTGTGGATGTACCATATTTTGTTTATTCATCTGTTGGTGGACACCTGGGCTGTTGTCACCTTTGGACTGTTCTGGAATCTTTGTGCAGGAAGCTTCCCTAGCACACTGGCTGTGGTACTCTCAGGACCTTGAGCTCAGCATTCCTCTTCCCAGGACAGCCCATTTACCTAAGCACGTATTATTCTCCCTAGATACCGCCAAGCCGTCTTCTGTTTTGTTTGTTCTTTGAGGCAAGGTCTCAGACTTGGTCCAGGCTGGTTGTAAACTTGGTGTCTTTCTCTCTCAGCTTCATGAGTATTGATTACACAGCCTCATAGTGTCACGCCCAGCTGGTCTACTGGCGGTTTTTGTTTTTTTTTTCACGGTAATTATGTCCTATAAAGTCACTGAATTACAAACACCGAACCATTACTCACAGGAGAAACTGGGTTGCATTCATTCAAGCCTCTGGTCACAAGATTTTTGCCAGCCAATTAATTTATAGGCTTGTTTTGTGGGTGCTTCTGTCCCAAGACACCTTGCTTAATCTACATTGTTGATTCATTAACCGGGAGGCCACAGCAGCAGCACCAGAACTCACGCCTTCAGGAAGCTCATCTATCTAGCACACATGTTTTCTCCCTCAGGCACATTCCAGCCTCCTGTGCATGGGAACAGACAGTTCTTTGCTCGAGGCTGTTCAGTTTGCTTTTAGTAAGAATCATTTATGTAGTATCAAGCAGAGGGTTAATGGATGTGATGCTATGCATCAGCCATGAAAAGTGAAAAATAAATAGAAACAGTGAAGCAAAATAAGCTCATAGAAGATAGAATGTTAGCACACACACACACACACACACACACATGCATATACGTACATACACACAAGTGTTTATTCATTTGTGTTTTCTCGTTGATTTAGATAGAGACTAGAGCCCACTATATCCCTGGCCAGCTTGAAGCTTGACTCTGTAGCCCTTGTTCCCAAGTGCCAGAGTTCCAGGGGTCCACACACCACTGTGCTTGGTGACGGGATGTAAATATTTTTAAAGCTTTACAGAGCATATTTCCTCTGTGTGTGTGTGTGTATGTGTGTGTGTGTGTGTGTGTGTGTGTGTGTGTGAGAGAGAGAGAGAGAGAGAGAGAGAGAGAGAGAGAGATAATAGCTTTTATTGTCTTAATTCACAGCTTGTTTCTTTCTTACATAAGTAATGACTTCTTAGAAATAGTTTGCCTGTTTTCTGTCAATTAAATATTAATACAGTTTGATTCTTTTTCATTCAACTCAGCTAGTTCACTGAAATATTCAGCTAACTAACTCGTGTGTGTGTGTGTGTGTGTGTGTGTGTGTGTGTAGGTCAGAGGACAACTAGGTTCTTTCCCTCTTACCGCGTGGACCCCAGGGACTGAACTCAGGTCATTTTGCTTGGTGGCAAGCTCTCTCTCTTCCTGAGCCATCCCGCTAGCTGGGGGTCCACTTTGAATAGTGATGTCGGTGGGACATGGTGGCTCGTGCCTAAAATGCTGGCAAAAGGAGGCTGAGGCGGGAATAGTGCAAATTCAAGGCCACAGAATGAGATGAGTTAAAACTCATCATATGGGAGGGCATGTGTAAGTTATAGAAGTACGCTGCCATTCTGTACAAGACACACGGGCTCCAGAAAATACGGTGTCCTCTTTCTGGAACCATCCCCTAGAGATCTACAGATGCTCTGGTCCCCCGTGGTGTTTGAGATCACAGGTACCAGAATCTACAGATGCTCTGGTCCCCCGTGGTGTTTGAGATCACAGATATTCTCGAGTAGATGCCCCCACATACAAACCTGAAGACTGATTTACCAGAACTGATTGCACTTGATTTCATGGATGGCTCTGGCTCTCCACCTTGTCCATGTCTGACAGAAGAGCATTGCACCAGGACGGTGTCTCACTTGGCTTTGTCTCCAGGGCCTGCCATGTGGTGTATGCTCTCACCACTTATTTTTATGTATTTCTATTTTGAGACCGGGTCTCCTATAGTCTACGCCGGCCTTGAACTCTCCATGTAGTCAAGGATGACCTTGAATTCCCGATTCTCTTTCCTCCTCTCTGTCTCTTCCTCACAATTCTGAATAAGTCAGGGGAAGGTAATGGACTGGAACACAGACATGAGGCATTGCATCTAGGAGGAGGGAGATTTCCCTGGCTCTTTCTGGCTGGGACCCACTCTTCTCCTTCCTGGGAGTACATCCCTCTGTCGTCTCCGAGACGGATCCAGGCTATGCTAACTGCGAAGCAGAAAGCCCAGGGCTCAGATGTTCCAGTCCTAGCCTCAACCAGTTCTGTGGCCATTTGATGGTCACATTTCCCCTCTTAGGGTCTCAATTTCTTCACCTAATTCTGAACAACTCCAGGTCCCCTCTGCAGGTCTGTTTCTCTCTTGCACAAAGCTTGGGGACCAGCATCTCCCCACTTGGGCTTCTCCAGAGGCTGAAGGAGCAGCAGAACCCTTGCCGATGTCAACTAAAAACCACGACTCTCATCTCAAAGGGAATAAGAGAGAATTTATTCTGGAGCCATTAGTATTGACCGTGGCCCAGGAACCCAGATTTAAGTTACCCCAAATTCCATGTTCCAAGGTGGAAGCGGTTTCACAGGGTTTTTACAGTTTTACAGAACAAAGAAAGCCACGAGTCCAGGCAAGTTTGAAAAGCATTGGTGAGTACATCACAGAGGCAGCTACGGTGAAAAGGGGGTGGGGGAGCTGTTCTACAGGCCTAAGGTGCCCTGGGATGACACTCTTAGCTCTTGGATTGGCAGATGCTAGCGCTCCGCTAAGTTAACGACTTCTAAAAGGATTCTCTTTATGATCACAAATTGTTAGTTCAGATACAGAGTGGGCCAAGGGAGGGCTGTTCCAGAAGGCTAAAATGAGACCAAAATAAGGTAATTAGCTTCTGAACCTACAAAATTCCAATCTCTCCACTAATGACATTCCGATAGGTCCATCAGTCTCTGCAGACACAGAAACTCCTTCCAGGAGTTTTTTTGGTTCACAGCCAGACACAGCTTCTTTTCATGAAAATTCATTCACACCGAGAAGACCAGAAAAGCTCACCATGTACAGAGAGGCTTGTCTAGCTCCCTTAGCCGGCCGCCCTTCTCACATTTGATTTATACCCCCCTCCTATGGTCAGACCATGTTCCCTTCCACTGGTCGCATAATAGAAGCTTGGTGATTTGCTGTGAGGAAGAGCCTCTGAGACTGAAGACTGAGCCAGTCACTCACTAACTGTGGGACTTGGGCACAGCAATGCACCATGAAGTGTCTCAGTCTCTCCAGCTGTGAAATGGGCTGGGCCTTACTAGCTCAGAGGGGTATCTTGGGTGAGGGACGATGTAGTCAAGTGCGTAGTCCAGCTTGGCACAAAGTGGGTCTAGGAAAGTGTTCCCTGTAGTGTCATATTAAGGTCATTCACTGTCAGGGCAGAACGTGTCCCTCAGTGTCCTAGGCACCTTCTGCAGACACCCAGTTCTTCAGGCTTCTTTGCCATGTGTACTGGGAACAGAGTCATGGTGGGGAGACTGGGGAGGCAATCGCTCTCTAACCCAACCCGGCTCTCTCTCATCTAGACTGCCCCCTCCCTGGCCCTGAGTTATTGTTGAGCATGAAGACACGGGGGGGGGGGGGGCCTGCAGAGGCAGCACCTGCCAAAGCCAAGGGAGATAGATGATCAGGTGGTGTGTTAGTGTGTGCTACAAGCCGGAGTTGCGAGGACCTGAGCCTGTGTGTCACACTGTGACTCCTCCCGCCTTCCACCTTCGCCTGGCTTCGGTTCAGAATAGTCATGCGGTGTGATGATTGACTGCTGGCAGGGGTTAAATTAGGGCAGGCCTGCCCCCATCAGGGAAGCATCCTGAATGAAGTCGGGATTCAGTAGGATAGGGGAGGGGGGAGAGGAGGGGGGGAGGAGAAGACCTGGGCTGTGGAGATGGGTCTGAAACAAGCCTGAGATTTTTCTCTCCTCTCTCCTTTCCTCCCTCCCTCCTGAAAGTGGTGGATTGATCCTAGAGCCTTGTGCATGCCTAGGTCCCAGGTAGGCATGCTATCAGCCTGTTTTTTTGGGAGGGTGGGGGTAGTAGGGGAGGTGGTAGACTGGGTCTTATACTGTGGCCTAGCCTGCCCTTGAACCTGTGACAGCCATCCTGCCTCACTCAGCTTCCTGAGTGCTGGGGTTACCAACCTGCATCACTATTCCCCCCCCATCCCCCCATGCAAGACAGGGTTTCTCTCTGTGTAGCTCTGGCTGTCCTGGAACTCTCTTTGTAGACCAGGCTGGCCTCAAACTCATAGAGATCCATTTGCCTCTGTGTCCCAAGAGTTAGGATTAAAGGCAAGCACCACTAACACCTGGCCAATTTTTTGTTTTTATTTTTATTTTATATTTTTTTGAGACAAGGTCTCACCCCTCATCTGTGGGTAGCCAGGAACTGACTATGTAGCCCCAGGCTGGTTTTGAACTTGTGATCTTCCTGCCTCTGCCTCCTGAGTGCTGGAATTACAGCTGTGAGTCACCATGCATTGTCTAATTATCTTTCTCTTTGGAAGTAAGGTCAGAGTAGTGAAGGCTCAAAGCCTCTTCCCTACCCTCCTCCTTGAATGTTTCCAGGGCCATCATATACTTGTGCTTTAGTTTTTGTGATACCTCTGGATGAGTGGATGGTGGGCTCAGTCTCTATAGAGCCCAGTCTGGTAGGAATAGCCAGGGCTAGGTAATAGTCAGGAGCCATTGTACTAGATGGGGCCAGGCCAGTCCCGAATAGTGTCTCTCTGGCTCTAGCTGGATTAGATCAAGGGCAGAGTATCTGGGGTTCAGATTTGTTATTTCTTGTCTGGGTTATCAAACCATGCTGGGAGTTTTGCCAGCCTGGAGGAGAATTCTGTGCTGAAGGGGATTCCCAACTTGTCCCCACCATGAATTACTGCAGCTACTCTGTCACCTCCGGTGTCCTTAGGTTAGGGTGGGTCTTCCGGAAGGAAACCTCAGGTTTTCTTTTCCCTCCTAGTTCCAGTCACAGGTTGGTCACTGCAATGCAAGGGCTGTTCTAGCGACCGCTATCAGAGCCCACAGGCCGTGAGGGTCATGGTGTGGCTGGACCTTTGGCCTACACCTCCAAAGTTCTTAGAGGCAGTGGCTGGGGAGGAGGCCGGAGGGAACCGTTTCTGTCTTTGCCCTGAGTGACCAGACTCTTGCCTCATTTCTGTGTCACACCAGGCATGTCTTGTAAACATTAGGAGTTTCAATTTCTGTCACGTCCTGTTTGGATTGGGGACCGTGGGAGTTGGTTATAGATCACATATTGACAGCCCGTGAGTTATCTGCACAGACAGCCCCCAGTGGTCAAAGGTTGACGTGGGATCTTTCTGCTTTGCAATGGTGTGGAAGTGATGCACTGTTCAGTAGACGTTGTTCTTTGAAACCTGAGTTTTGCTGTGTTCCTGGCTAATGATAAACAGTATGTTCTTGTCACGTGGGGCAGCAGCGGTGAGCCGCAGTGCCCAGCCAGCCACATGGTCACAGTGTTGCCAGCCTTACTGAGATGCGGGTATTGAATATCTTTCATGGGATGTGCAAAGTCAGAGTGTAAAAGTAGGTAGGCAGGGTACAGAGGTGCGAACCCTTAATGCCAGCACTTGGGCACCAGAGGCAGGAAGATCACTATGAGGTTGAGGCCAGCCCGACCTATAGAGAGAGTTCTGGGCTAGCCAGGGCTACACAGTGAAACCCTAATGTTAGTATTCTAACTTAAAAAAAACAAACATATCCCACTGAGGGGCTGGAGAGATGGCTCAGCAGTTAAGGGCACTGGCTGCTCTTGCAGAGGACCTGGGTTCAGTTCCCGACACCCACGCGGCAGCTCACAACCATCTGTGACTCTGGTTCCGGGGATCCAACATCCTCTTCTGACTTTTGCAGGCATCGAGCACACATGTGGTACATGTAGCACACATCCAGGCATCACACTCATAGACATAAAATAAAATCTGGAAGAAGTGTTCAGTGTCCATAACTAACTAGGGAAACAGAAATTACAATTGCTTCGAGAGTCTGTCTCACTCCATTCAGAACGGCTGTCATCCAGAAGTCAGATGACCACAGATGCTGGTGAGGTTGTGGGAAAGGAAACTGTTCTTCACTGCTGGCAGACGGGGAGATGGCCGCAGCCACTGTGAAGTCAGTATGAAGGTTACTCAAATGCTCTCAAACTCGTGATCCTCCTGCCTCAGCCTCCAGAATCTAAGATACAGGTATCTTACCTGTATTACCACTATTTTTTACGTTTTAAAAAGGAGAGGCATTACCACTCCTTTTTACGTTCGGGTATTACTAACCGACTAATAAGTTTACCAGAATGTATCCCATTGTATGTGGGAGAACATCTATGTTGTGAAATTATAGTGTTATTTGTCCTGGCCTAAACAGAGGGAGCCTTTGGCAGAGTCAACTCATTAAGGGTAATCCGGACTGCCTAAGTTCCTACCACCGAGCCAGGATCAGGGCAGACACCAATGTCTGGGAGAGAATCGTGTTTTCCAGTTGGGGGAACAGGCAAGCTGAAGTGAGATCACAGTCCAGGCCTGGCTTGTCACACCAACATTGTGTACTGTGTGCTTTGGTGGCTGGGGGAGTGAGGTGGGGCTGAGAGATCTCTGGTCATGTGGGAGATGGACCAGACACGGAGAGGTCTCAGGGTCCAAGGGTTTGGCTAGCAGATGCTCTACCTCAGAGCTACAACCCCAGCTTCTAGTGGTCTGGTTTGGTTGCTTTCTCAGTCAGATTGTCCTCCTCTCTACCCACACCATGCCTCCCACCCCCAGCAGTGGCTTCTTTGTGCATGACTTGCAGGTCTTCATTCTCATCTGTTTCTAGAAGAGCACAGGGTTCTGAACCTTAGAAAGATCCTAATACAATCCCAGTTCCTGATTCTTCTGAAATTTCCTCCATGGCCAGCACCTGTGGACCTTGGGGTAGAGTGGCGTGTTCTTGGGGCCCGGTTGTCCCAAGTAGGACATCTGGTGGCTTTCGGGTGGGGCAGAGAGAGCTAGAAACCTCCAGGCCAGGGCCTGAGAGCCAAGTCAAGGATTATTTTTATTTCTCTGGCTGTAGCACATGGTCTGGGCAGTGGTGGCATCTGTTTCCCACTCTGCCTCTCCCCTGGCAGTCCCTGGAGGGTCACTTGGGGGAGGAGCAGAGGAGCAGGGAGCATCTCTGGGCTGGGGTTGACTCACTCCATTCTTCTGGCCACAGGGCAGGCTTGTGTGGGCAGTTTGCCTTAGTAAGGGTGGGAGCGGCCAGCCAGTCACAACAGGGGACCAGGCGCACCACAGCCACACAGGGCCAGGGCCAGCTCGCTGCAGTAACGAATCCCATGTCCTAGGGCCTTGTGTGACCCGCTGCCCCACTTTCTCTGGGAGAGACCCAATCTTGGGAACACGGAGTGCAGATCCTCAGAAAACCTCTCCCATGGGGCAGGCTGGCACAGATGGTCTCTAGTTCCCCCAGTTCTGTTCTTCTGGGCTGTCCTGGGCCCAAGTGTGGAGTGTAGGAAAGGGCAGTGTTGAGGAGAGGCAGGGCCCAGAGACTGCCTCCTCTGGTTGGGGGGCATCACATAAGAAGGTACCTATGGGGCTAGCCCCTCTCTCCACCTTTCCCTGGACTCAACTCAGAGTGTGTGGCTGTGCTTATGTAAGGCCCAGGGAGAAAATGAAGTCCAACACCAAAACTAATGGGGCCTTATGTATTAGAAGGTTAATTAATCACTGTTAGATATTAATCTCCATCATTAGGGCTTAAGCTATGTGTACCTGCCAGGCCTGTTTAAGGATTCAGATCGTGCACTCCAGGCTGGGAGCTTAAGAACAGTGGTTATTAAACACCCTGTACTGAGCACCGAGTGGGAGGCAAGCCCTGTAGTAGACTGTAACTCCCCCCCACTTACTACCCCTCACGAGGTGGGGGTGGGGCAGGAAACCCAGAGCCTTGTGCTTATAAGGCTAGAGCTGCCACCCGACTTAACTCTCAAACCCCGATACCTGCACATGCTTATTGACCACTGTGGGAGCGCCATCCTCCACGGAGTGTTTATAGGGTGAACTTGGGGGCCCACGGAGAAATACGGGGTCCAGGTGTGGAGTGTGGGCCACAGACACCGCCAGCACAGAAAGAACGAAATCAGGTCCCTGGGTTTTATGGGTGAGGTTCTCAGCAATGATGTGATTTACACAAAGTCATAATGGTTGCTGTAGGAGGGGAGCCATCACTGACCTGGTCTTCACACAGCATACCACCATTTACGACATGAAGCTGGGGG
>CABHPR010132548.1:0-11709 GCA_902168415.1 Peromyscus melanophrys
TGAACTTGCCTCTCATTTAAGAACACACTTCTCTTTACCTGGTCAGGATGACCAACAGCATTCCTGGAGAACCATCTTTCCCATAATCTTTCACCCTAGTGTCGAGTCTGTAGAACTTTGCTTTATTAATTCTACTTTTATCTAATAGTCCATTATGATTATTTTTTCCTAGCTTCTTCCCTTGAGTGCTTATTAGCAGTGATTTCTGTTTTCACCAAATTTTTTTTCAAATTAAAATTTTGACTCAATTTTATAATGAAAATTCCATTACCCCAAGTATTCATATAGAAAAACTTTGAATTTTTTATATTTTAATTTTTAGAAGCCATACATCATAGAAAGGTAAAAACAGCCAAATAAGCAGGAATGAATAAAATTTAAAAATAGTCATTTTTCTACTACCCAGTTTAACCAATTAGCCTTTTATAATCAAAGACCTTATGAATATAATTTTAACATAAATGAAATTTGATCACACACTATTTTTACAACCTAACTTTCAATTATATGTTTTAAAAATCTACCTCAGCTGTGACTCTTTTTTCTAGACTATCAACCTGCACTGTACCACTGTTCATTCAAATATCTCTTCATCACTGGGTATTTAGGCAATGTCTAAGCCTCCTGACAACACTAATATGCTCTTTGAGAGATGAAAAACACACTCATATGGACTTAAAGACCTCCCTGGAACAAAGAAAAAGCACAATGTACAAATTGTTGAGGCTATTTGAAAGAACTCTGCATTACACACCGAGAACGACATCTCTCCCACACTGGACAGTGGCTGGCAAGGATACTCACCAGTGAGAATTTCACAAAAGGTCGCTGAGTCAACCAAGGCAGGATTGGAGGGACAGAAAAGGAGTATCTGATGAGTGTTTCTCAAATGCCAACCATACGACAGGCTCTCATATCCAGTACCCTATCTGTTCAACCATTTTGTTATTTCAGACATTTTGTTTTTAAGTCTTTTAGTTAGGTATCAATGATCTTATACTATAATTTTTAAAAGAAAACTGGGATTAAGAATGTTAAAATCATGGTAGAAGAACAGAAATCGAAATATCATTATGTTCCTCTCAAACAATATGGAATTCACTACTGAGAAGGCTTTGTTCATTACAAGTATAATTAACATGATCCCTAAAAAAACTAATTTTTTTATTTTAAGGTTATCTAGGCACAGACTAACGCATTAATATTAATTAACTGATACCTTAATAATAGGGAGATAGTTCTGATTAATTCACTAATGTATTTTTGTAAATAATAAGGTGACACATAATGACTTTTAAAAAGGCTTTGAGGTTTTTAAGTTAAAATATAATTATATCATTTTCCCTTTCCCCTTTCTTCCCTCCAATCCTTCCCAGTATACCCATTTACTCTCTCTCCAAATGCACGGCTTCTATTTCTTTAATCCATATAATCACTACAGCAACCTTTTGTATGCATATATGAATGTATATATGTATGTATATACATATTCTTTATTAATTTTTCTATGGTTCATGATATACACTCAAATGAACTATAGCCTTAATTTGTAAACATTTTTCTAAATTGAGTTGTGGAACTGATTTATACTTCTTTTATTGAGCAATACAAGGTACTATTTACTTTGCATCATCAAGAGAGTCCATGGAATTTTATCACAAACCCTTCATTTCTGCACAATATGGAACTCTGGGAAATTCCCAGGAGATACTTTAAAAGGCTGGATTTCTTGTTAAAACCACTCGAACATGTTTCATAAGGGTTATTTATGTCTCAGCTATATCATTTAAGACTGGGTCACAATAGAACATTAGAAAAAGATGAATATGGCTTAGAGACATGCAAACAGCAAGTGAAGCCTTCACTAATTACAAATGCACATGGGGTCTGACATCACCACAGCCCTGAGGTTCTTACTCAGTGAGAAGGACCCCTCTCTACTACTGACCAGGTTACAAGTAGTCTTTCTCCCCATTCAGTTTCCTCATCCAACCTCTTCCAAAGCATGAAATAAGTGGATGACACAGTAACTATAGCAACAGAACTACTATTTCCGAATTCTAAACTGCCAAAGACAGGAATATATAGAGGAAGTCAATACTTGTTGGTCTTTTCATAAAAGTTGAGGATAACTGTTTCATTGAAGTTTTAATAAAGAGGCCCACTGCCCTTCACTGTCTGCATCCCCCGTTGGTCTTCTGCCTGTTATTTCTGCTTTTATGATCCAAGTTCTTGCTTCCCTCTCCACTTTTCCAGCTTTTGTCTCATGTCTTGACTGTTTCCTGTTTTGAGAGACTTCAGAAACAAAAGTGAAGTTTGCTCCCCTATTCCTCTGTCTCCCTGGTCTCCACTGCAGGGTCCTCCAGGACAATAAAATCCAAGGAACAATCCCCACTTTCAAGCCTATCCTGATTTTCCCTTGTAACTTGCTATTATTTGGGGCACCAAATTTTATCAAATAATTTTTCTCTTCCTGTAATGGGCCAGAGTTATAACTGCATAACAGTATGAATCTCTACCTGAGAGGTATGGATTTGGAAAAGTCATCATTTTCTCCACAATACCTTTCTTTTCTTCCTCCTCCCTCCTTCCACCTTTCCTGACCCAAGTCTCACTGACACCAGAGACCTCATGGCCACCAAGTAGCCCTGACCTCTCCCAGCAGTGAACTCTGGCTAAACTGTGTTAAGCAGTCTAGCTAGGTGATAGCAGGCCTATTCCAAGCCTCCCTCAACTCTGAGGGAAGCAGAAATCTTGAACTACAGTTTCTAGGTCCTGCTGGATCCAATGGAAATGGATATGGCAAATGTAAAACCATAAATTCATAGTAGAGAAAACATGTCTAGTTTTAATTACTTTGCCCTTGAGAAATATTTACTCTTGTCTCTGTCATAAATATGACATGTGCAGAAACCATCAAAAATCAATTTCTCACATAAAATTAGTTCACTCTAAGGTAGAACTACAAAAAGTTTCTTGAAATCATAAGAAATAATGAGCACTAGGACATTTAATTTATATACTCATTTTACTTCTGATTGAATGCAAGGCACTATAATCTATAAAATTGTTGATCCCAAGTCTTCTGTTTATTCCACAAATGTCTGTTGAACACTTGGCATAACATCAAGTCTTCGGGGCAAGCTACATGTACAAGACAGTCCTTTCATTTAGCAAGCTTGCAGTTCGGTGAGAACGATAGTCAGGGGAACCTTACAGCACCATGTGTGACAATATCGGCTGTACAGGCTTTCCTGAGCACTAAGGAGAGGGCACCTAATGTTACCCAGGGAAGTTGTCAAAGAAGACACGCACAGAGCAAACAACCTCCAACCACACCTAGATGGGATCAACATGGCCAGTGAAGTCAGAAGACGTAGGAAAGGAAAGTTATAAGCAGTGAGCCTGGAAGGCTAAGGGAAAATGCTGGTGCTCAGAGGAAGGACACATGAAGGATGGGGAAAGGAAACCCAGACTGTGTTACTGAAGAGAATGTGTCACGCTGATGACACAGGACTTTATCTACCACATGGAGTTATGTAGAGACATAATAGCCAACACTTTGCAGGTATTAAATACCAGAGACCATTTTGAGTATTTGATATTTATTTTAATGTGTAATCCTCAGAAGAACTATGAAATAAGAAATACTATTATCTAATTTTATATATAAAGACATTGAGGCTCAAAGAGCTCCTCCTGGGATGGAAGCAGAAGAATAAAATGGGATACTTTCTTTTTCTTTTAACATGGGGTCTCCTTATGTAGCCCAAGCTAGCCTTGAACTCATCATTCTCATTGCTGCAGGCCCCCCCCCACCACCAAACAGACTTGGATTACAGATATGACTACCACAATTAGATCAAGGAGCCTATTTTTATATAATTAAGTTCAGTAGGCGATACACATTTGAACTAAGAGTTTATGGCTAAGAAAAACATAGCCTTAGAGAATGTGGAGACATTGATCAGAGACTATTAAATGGTAGCTGGGCAGTGCTGGTGAAGACCCTCGACATTTTGTATCATGGTTTCCCTTCACCATATTTTTCAAATGAAGCTTGTTCAGGGAGTCTGTCCTGGTTAGTTTTTATTGTAACTTGGCACAGCCTAGACACCCGGAGAAAGAGAACCTCATTTGAAGAAGTGTCTCCACCCAATTATCCTGTGGGCACGTGTGTGAGACACTTTCTTTATGCTAATTGATATAAGAGGGGCCAGTCCACTATGGGAAGTACCATCCCTAAGCAAGTGGGCCTGTACTATATATAAAATAGCTAGCTAAGCAGGCTTCCCTGAACAAGCCAGAAAGCAGCACTCTTCCATGGTTTCTGGTTGAGTTCCTGCCTTGAACGCCCTAAATCAGTGGTTCTCAACCTGTGAGTTGTAACCTCGTTGGGAGTCACATTTTAGATATCCTGCATATCAGATAGTTACATTACTATTCATAACAGTAGCAAAATTACAGTTATGAGGTAGCAACAAAATAATTTTATGGTTGGAGGTCACTACAACATGAGGAACTGAATAGGGTAACAGCATTAGGAAAGTTGAGAACCATTGCCATAAATGATAGACTGCAACCTGTAAGTTGAAATAAATCCCTTTTCTCTCCTAAATCACTTTTGGTCATGGTGTTTATCACAGCAACAGTGTAAACTAGGGCAAGGCCATTCTGGAATTATTCTGCTGCCCCTCTATCTCACAGCTGTCCTTCATTATGACTTATTAGTGAGACTATTAAATCACATTGAATCACACATGCTAGACCTAAACAAAACACGTTGGAAATGTTTTCTCATTCATCTTCAGTACGGCCACTTGTCCACAGCCTGTTCCTCACTGCAACTCAAAAATGAAAAGCCCGATGCTCAGTGTGGGCATGTAAATGTATGATTCTTCCCTGCAATGCTTGCTGCCTGTGACCCTTTTCCGTCAACTTCTATTTTTACCTCACTCTTCCCTTTATCTGAACTGAGTAACAGTGCTGTTCTACAAACCCACGTAAGTTTTCATAGCAGACCCTGAGAGTTGAAAGTAGAGGTGCTTGGCAATTACATTGCCTCTCCTACTTCCTCTGACGGATGCTATGATCCTGTGCCTAACGATCCTCCAGCTGGTGCCACAAACCCGGAGGCCTGCCAAAGCAGTGTCAGTATGTTGCTCTTACTACACCCAGGGTGACTGGGATATCATTGCTGCAGTTGAGACATAGTTAAGGAGCTTGCTGGAGACAACAGTAAAAAAGCAGAAAGAGAACAGAAAGGCTCCTCCCAGGTCTGTGTTCCTGCTCAGGCCTCTGCCTGCTTAGTGCCTTAGACAGCTGACTCCCCCCTCCCCCATTCTCAGAACTCTTTCCTCAGCTTCTAAACCACCTCAGCCCCTGGTTCTCTTACCTTATACTCTTCCATCTAGGTCTCCTTTGCTGAATCTTCCTTTGTCTTTTGGCTTCTATAAGTTAGTTACCTATAAGAGATCTGCCTTAGACACACACCTTCTACTCAGTCCTTACATGAGCTCATCCAGTCTCAAGACTAAAATCTGTCATACGTCAGCTCCAAGCCAGTGTCTCCCAGGTGGAACTCTCCCTTGAAATTCAGACTGGGATATCTGTCTACCTGCCATTCAATTTATCTGTGTGGATAGATAAAGGCACTGAGAAAATTAGGCCCCATCACTGGGCCTCTGCTTCTTCCACACAATTCCTCAACTCTATTCTTCTTTTGTCTTTCTTTTTTGTTTTGTTTTGGGTTGGGTTGGGTTTTGTTTGGGAGTTCTGATGTTTAAACCTGGGACTTCACACTTGAATCAGGTGCTATGCCACTAAAAACTACACCCAATCCCTAAAGTGCCTTTGGTCACAAATTTTGACTTTCATTCTGATGTACTACTGAGTGCCAGTGATTTGAGATATAGATATTGTAAAGGACTTCTCAGAACTTCACCACGAACTCCAATAGAGCTGAGAGGCTTTTGTGATGTCAAAATTCCTTTAATAAAATAACCTTTAATAATTACTAACCCAAACTCAAGGTAAGTTTTGCAAAAAGTAATAATAATTCATCATGTAACCATGAAGTATTACCATTTTGATGGAAATGATGAAGTTTAGAAAAGAAAAACCTATAACTTGGCTGACAGACTGTAGACTGCCTTCAAAGCTATCAAGGCACATAGAAATAACTTTATCAGATCCTCCATGTCCTCCTGGATCTCCAGGATAAGCAAGGCACAATGGGAGGATCTGAGAGCTTCCTGATTAAACAGCAACTTCAGTGACATTTAGTAACATTAAAAAAAAAACTAGCATTAGACAAAATGTAACTCTTGCAATAGTTTCTTTATAAATCTTCAAAAATAATTTTTATAATTTTATGTTTAAGATTACTGCATAGAAATTTGTACAACTGTATCTACAAACAGATTCACCTATATTTTAGTATCCATAGAAACAGTATGTACTCTAACTGTGGCAGTAAAGCCACATGACCTAATGAGTTGCCACATAATCTCAAATCACAACTATGGTGTAAAAGACTAATTTCCTAACCAAGACAGAAAATCAAGATTAAAAACAAGGGCAGGACTTTCAGATAGATGAGATGTTTTAGCAGACAAAGACACTTGTTGCCAAGTCTAACTTCCTGAGTTCAATCCCCAGAACCCACCTGGTCGAAGGAGAGAATTGACTTCTGCAAGCTATCCTCTGACCTCTGTGTATGCTTCGTGCATGTATACACACACACACACACACACACACACACACACACACACACACACACACACTTAATTAATTAATTAATTTAAATACTTAAAAAGTAAAATAAAACTTTTGTAAACTGTAAACACTGAAACCTTTGCTCTAATTTTTGTATGTAAAAATGTGAAACTGTGTGTGTGTGTACATATGACCTTAGAATCCTTTGACCAGTCTTGTTTGTGGAATAAATGGGCAAATGTCCCTGAAAACACATCGAATAGATAGATGAAGCTCAACCTCAGAATTTCGACTCCCTACCTTAGTATAATTGATTTAGTGACAGCTTCTTCTTCCCAGATCTGTACAGATCATTCATATTCTCCGTCCCTCCCTCCCTCCCTCCCTCCCTCTCCCTCCCTCCTTGTGTGTGCGTGTGTGTGTGTGTGTGTGTGTGTGTGTGTGTGTGTGTTGTGTGTGTGTGATGTGCACATGTATATGATATGCAAGTGTACACCTGAGGCCAGAAGAAGACATCAGGCACCTTGCTCTATCACTCTCCACCTCATTTTTCTCAAAACGGGGTCTTTTGCTGAACCCAGAGCTAGGCTAGTGGCAAGCAAGCTCTGGTAATGCCACCACGGTGCTAGGGTTACAAACTGTGCATGGTTCAGGGAACTTAACTGAAATTTTCATGCTTGAGCACCAAGCACTCTTACCTGCTAAGCCATCTCCCTTCACATCCTTTTAATTGATGAACTAATTCATTTGTATATTTAGCAACATCTTAAAGGAACTGAACTGAGAATGAGTGGACTATGTTCTAATTAGAGAATGCATACTCTTCAGTTTTTGTTTCTAAAGGCTGACTACTTTAAAATTATATATAATTATAAAAGTGTGATTTTAAAAAAAAATTGGCAAGCCTTATTTGAATGCAGCTGCTATCAGTAATAACATGAATGATTCATTTATAGACCTATCCTAAAGATGCCCTCACATGAAGGGCAAATGTGGACTTGGCTGTAGCAATTTACTTAATTTATCTTAAATTTGGTTTCAGTGAGCAACCCTAATTAACCTGATTTTTTGCTGATAATCACTCTCAATGGAATCAAATCACAAATCCGGGGATGGATTGAGCGGCACCCAGAAGGAAGCGGCCCTCCGCGCACTGGTCCAGCGCACAGGATATAGCTTGGTCCAGGTAGGCACTTCTTGTGATGTCCGCTGAGACTCAACATTGAATCCAGAGTCTTGGAAACACTGATGTCCCTTGTTGCAGAATGCCAGCAGCCCCTGTACAACTCTCACAGAGCTTTCTTTCACAGAAGAGAAGAAAATAACCTATTTCAGCTCTGAAGGTGATGTTGTAGATGAAGTGTTCTCCCCTGGACTATCCTCTCAATCTTAACTTGTTGTTTAAAAATGAACCATTATCCGCAGCCATAGAGACTACTGCAGTTTTGAAAGAACATTTTACAATATGAAAAGAAAGCTAGAATCCCCAGCTCTTAGTGAAGATGAATTTAGCTAATGTTAGAGTAACTGGTAGAAAACAAAGGTCCCAGCAGATGAAGGAAGACTCCAAGATGTGGCTTCCAAGAAGGTAATATTTTGTCAGCTTAGCTATTTCAGCTTGTCCAATCTAATGCATATAACAATAACTTCTGTCCATGTTGGCCCTTTTGAAAAAAACAAAACAAAACAAAGGCCACAAGAAAGGCCTAATTGTTAGGAATTATTTGCATATGATTATTGTCATTGTGATAACTTTTCTTAGTGAATATATGCCACATTAAGGAGCAAGCTAGTGTTAGATACATAAAAAATATCCCACTAGAATGCATAATGCTCCTTTTGTAGCAAGACAATGTATTTGGATCCACCGACTATTGGTTTTTCACCCACATGCTTTTCCAATGAACTCAAATCTACCTATCATTATGAATACAAGTGTTACGTGTGAGCAGTGATAAAATATGCCACATCCTGCTTTTACTGGCTGTACTATTACTAGATTATTGGAAATGTCCTAGGTTTACTTATACTAATTCTATAAATCATAAATGCACTGTTATACATGATATAATGCCTCAAGTATTTATATTTTTCATCCCAATAAAGAGTTAGTCAGGCTTTTTAAATATTTCATAAGTTTTTATTATTCCATAGTTGACTTTTAAAGGTTCATTAAGCAAAGGGAAATACTGAGATATTTGCTACAGTACTTACTAAAAGCTCAGTTATTTTAGAATCATTGAACTATAAATGTTCTTATCTCTAAAATTAGTGGATAATTTAAATATTTATGTATCTTTCCACTACGCTAAAATAATCACAGATAATTCTAAAGAATTTAGTCTATACAACAAATATATTCAATGTGACTTGTTTTTCACATGTCTTCAGGCAAGTTAACTGTTAAAGATGGTCTTTCTTTAAAAAAAGATGTTTTTCTTTCTTTTTATCAATAAATACTTCCATAAATATTGTATAATCAAAAGTGATTTTATATTAGTTTTTTTTTTAATTTTAGCCCCCCCTCAAGCCTTAAACTTTTATTCAGGGGATACAGCAGAGGAAAAGCATTCAACTCTTTTAAAACCTATTAGTCAATCTTTAGGTACATAAGAGTAGTCTACTTTTCTGATATCACAAACATAAGTAGATGAAAGTAAGAAAATGATTAAATGAACTATGGCTGCCTAGGCACTTTCTTCAACAAGCAAAACTCAAGGGGAAATTCCTACAGCCTAAACTGTCCATTTAACATCACTCTCCATGCACACACACCCCAAGATAGAATATAGGGTAGGGTAATCCTCATGATATTTTAGTAACATTCAGGTAATAAAGGATTCCTCCTGAAAATGCTGAGATTTAGGTCAAGTGTAATTATTTAGAGTCAACATTCTGGCCTCTTCCTATAAACATCAGATTGGAAAAGAATTTCTTTTCTATTTCCTGGTCTATTCCTTGCTCTGTTAATTGCAATTTCTCACTTGGCTTTGAAGCAGCAGGATGGATGAAGCAAAAGAGAGTGGGGAGGGGGGTGTTTGACCAGTTCTGACGGGGTGTTTGACCAGTTCTTACACAGGGATCTGAGGAACTGAAGCTGTGGGGATATCTTTAGGCATTCAGAAAGTACCTTGTTGGAATCTAAACTTCGCAGCACAACTTAAGCAATATTTGTTAGCAGAATGATTATTGGGTCTGAAGTTCTCTGATAACATGGAAGCCTAGCATTCCAAAAAACGAGTTGCTTAGACCTAAATGTTCCAATCAAAGTGATAAAAATGTGTGTGTATATACATATATATGTGTGTATATAGATATGTTTTAAAATATGTACACAATAAATAGTTTTGAATTAGAAATCTCTCCTGATTTGGGTTGTAAAATGTGGGAAACAACACAATCAGAAGGCCTATACCCTCACCTGTTCCTTATCACATGCTAAGTGTACAATCATGAACAAGTTTCCTAACTGCTGGAGACCTTAGTTTACCCTAAGGTCAGTAAAGTCCAGCCCTACACTATTAGCCTTGATTTTGTAATCAGTATCATTTCAGTGTACTCATGGACAGCTAACTGGACTATTTAGGTCAAAGAGTAGACCTTGTGTATCAAGACAAAACCTCAGGCTCTGTGATTCAAGTAAATCTCCTTCCTCTTCCTAATACTTCAGCAATAAAGGAATGACTGATACCAAAGAAGACAGAAGACAGTATCGGGTTTGTTGTTGTTTGTTTGTTTGTTTGTTTGTTTGTTTTAAATCTCTGAACAAAATGAAGATGCTAGTTAACTTCTGATTCAAAGGACTTGCCCTTCTGTGTCTTTCCAGTGTGATATCAAATTCAAATTCAAAACACAGAGGTGACAGGTCTGTGTGCCCTTATCACCAGCAGGACAAACACAGTTATCAAAAATAGAATTTTACAAGTTACTTAATAACATAAGCTAGCCCTTAATGTGGCAACTGATGCAACAATGTGTGCTTCTGAGGATTAAAAGCATAAGCCGTAACATCTCTTTTTATATAACTGCATATCCTTGGATATTTGTGCCTGAACATTTTATCAAAGTTCTTTGGAGACTGAAAAACTCGATGCCACATCCTTTAAACAGAAAGATTTAAGTAATTGTTACCTCTAAAAATTATATAAAGCTAACAAGTTAAACTTTAAGCTCCATAGCAGCACTACGTGATGTAGAAATATTTGGAAACTGTAGTACAGTGTTACAAAGTAATCAGCTTTTGCCTCTGGGTGGTGAGGTTATTTGAGGCATTTTTCCTTTCTATTTTTCCACTCCTAATTATATTTCCTAGAGAGCTAAAGCTGCCAAATATTGTTTTGAGAGTCAAAGGAGAAAAAAATCATACGACATGGAAAAGGGTGTACACCTCAACATTTAGTTTCAAATGTCATGTTAAGAAATTATCTACACATGAATTTAAAATTGGAAAATAAAATATTGTCTCTGATTAAGTACACTTTTTCATGTCTGATATTTTCTTTATTTTCTAATCTTTCTACAGTGTCTGTAGATTATTTGGGGGGGGGGGAAGTATCCTAAAATAGAAAAAAACTACAATAATTACTCAGTTAGGAAAACTGGACAATTTTCATAGAAAGCATTTCACTATCTCATCTGGATGGCAGGTATCTGGAGTCATTGAGAAAAGCTTTGTTTAATGTTTGTGTCATATTAATAGAGTCCAAATCTCCTCTTTGTAGGTAGACAACTGCCCTAGAATTAGGCACCATAGACTGGCAAACAATGACCAATTCAAGAGTGGCTATAGTCTGTATCTAAACTCAGTGTTGCATACGAACAGGTTTTACATTTCAAACGGTTAATATTTTGTTAAAAAGCCTAAAATGTCAACTATCTGACCTTTAGTAGAAACATGTTTGCTGATATCAAATGGCAACATTAGAAGCCTGGAAGTCTGTCCCATAAGCTAATCCACAATTCTTAAGGAAAGTTTCCAACATTAAAAAAAAA